>CAUYSK010119273.1:0-49224 GCA_963575035.1 Avahi laniger
ACAGTCTGCATAGGTCTTGAAAAAGAAGATTGACCATACAAAAACATACTTGGCCATATCAGAGATAGATATCTTACAAAACCACTTAGGGCAAGAGGTCCAACAAAAGCAATGTTAGGCCCTCATCTCGATTACTGATCAATAGATTTGTTTCTACCTGGTTTAAATAAGCCATAAGAAATAGGAGACCCTCTGGAGAAATCTGAACTGTCACATACTAATTAACACAAATAGCAATTCTCACATGGATGGATTATGTCTGAAAAATTGTCTGACAGAACACATCTAAGCATCATAGGAAAGTGATGACAAATAAGTGTTTTTTCTCTCTAATGGCTTGAATTGCAAGATATTTGAAAAATAATATCAACAGAATACCAATTTGTCTGACAAGGGAAAGAAAATGTGAGGCATGTTTTTTTTAATTTTTTTTTTTCTGGAGATGTCAAAGATTTAACTCAAATCTGCAGCTCTTTGCTTATTATTAGTGTAATCCCAGAAGCATGCTTAATGCACTAGACTCTAAAGTGGTTAATGTGATGTAAGCAAAAAGCATTTTCCCATCACACTCACTGCAAGAAGATCACTTAATTTCTATCAAAGAATCTTTGCAAGAGGATTGGCAAGCAGAGTCCTCCTAGGCTATCACTGCATTGGGGGTACACGTCAAGACACTGAATTGTCTGAGCTTCTAATCTTTTGCATTAAAACTAAGACAGTAAGTACTTACTGTAGACAACAAACGATCACATGTACATGGTGAGAGCCCTTTAGTGAGTTTGTTTTAATAATCTGATCTTACCAATTTGATTATATTTAATACAAACACATTCATATCTTTCCCCCCTTGGAATGAGAACTGAAGTGGACTTAGTTTTAGGGCCTTGTGATAAAAGATTGTGCTGAGAATTCTGCACAAGGTGGCCAAGAGCAGAGGATTCAGAAATCAATCAATTCCAAGACATGGCCCTTGCAGAAAAAAAGAGTGGAATAAAGTGGGTTAGAAAAACCCAAAGGATGGTGATGAGCTGACATCCTTGAGACACAGCCAGTACTCACGAGCCAAGATTTGGAATGAAGTGAGCAGGGCAGGATTGCCTTGTGGAAGGCACTGAATATAAAGTCAAACAGATAAGGGTTTAAAACTCACTCCCCCACATATTAGCTGTGTGATTTTGAATAAGTCATTTAAACTTTCTGAGCACTGAGCCATTAGCTCTCTATATGAAAAATAAAGAATATGGTGTCAGCCTGCACTCATTCTGTAAGATTAAATATTCATAAGGAAGTGTCAGGGTATCTGGCACATGGAATGTGTTTGATAGAGGCAGCTATTTTTGTAGGAAGGTGTTGTTGATTATGAATGTAAAGATTCATGATGATGATGATGATGGTAGTGGTGGTGATTAAAAGCAGTAGTAATAGCCAGATGAAATTCACACCCAAGAGGATCTGTGATTTGGAATAATCACAGTGTCATTATCTGGCAATCTTGTGGCTCATGGAGGTCTAAAACTAGTGTCATGGTGAACACACATCAACTAGGAAAAATAAATGTTGATTGGAAGAAATACTCCCTTAGCTGGTAACCATATCAAATTTCCCTTTCTAATTTGTCCCATAAATTCTTGTATGTGCACAGGACACAATAGTGGATTAGATGGACAAAATTCTTGCCCAGTGAATTTTATATTCTAAGGAAGGAAAAAATGACAAATACAGGGACAAATGAACATAAGAGACATGTTCAGGTACTGATAAAGTGTCTTAAAAGTACACCAGGAATTATATTATAGTATATTATAATCACATAGAGAGCAGTGCTTTTTGTTGTGTGGGGAGGGGAGGTACAATGCAGCTTTGCCAAGAGTTGTTGGGAAATTCTCTCTGAGAAGCAGATTTTTTAATCAATACTGAAATGATTAACAAAAGGAATATTGTAGGAAAATATACAGGACTGTGTACATCATGGTAAGGATTTTGACTTTTTTTCCTAAGTGAAGAGGAAAATGATTAGATGGTTTTAAGCAGGGGATGGCGTAATCTGATTACGCTTCAGAGAGATTACTCTGGTTGCTGAGCACAGGGTATTAAGTCATTGGGAGGACTGGGAGTGGCATGAGGGAAAACAGGAATAGCTGCTGAGGAGGCTGTTGCAAAAATTCAGGAAAGAGAAAACTGTGGCTTGTACTAGGTTCTTGGTTATGGAGAAATGAGGTCGGGCAGAATTGGGGGATATGTTTTGGAGATATACTGACACTACTTATCAAGGTATTGCCTGAGAGCCAAAACCTGTCAAACTAGGAATGAGCTGTCTCCCTAGCTTGGAAAAATCCCAAATCAGACACCTATTATGTAAAGCAAACCTACAGATTTTTAGATACTTTCCTTGTCCTTGGTGTCCATTTCGAAGTCCTCAAGTTTCAAATCCCTTTCATAACCTTGCCTCTGCCTACCTCTCCACATACTCTCTGCATGGTGTTTTTGTCTCTGCCACACAGGTACTCTTCCATCTGCACCAGTCTCTTTGGTGCCGAAAGCTGTCGCTCATGCTGACCCTTGTGCTCTGGAAAATATTCCAAGACTCTTCACCTGCTAACTCCCACCCTTCCTCCAGATCTGACTTGAAATGTCGTTTCTTCAGAAGCCCTTCCTGACTGCACAAAGTTTATTCCCCCGTTCTACACTGATGTAGCACCCTGAACTTCTCGGGTGTAATAGCAACATGATCAATAGGTAACATTTCCTGAGGGCTTCCTATGTTGTAGCCACTCTCAGGTAGTTTACATGAATTATCTAACTTAATCCTCACAGCAGCATTATAAATTTAGATAGTTGCATTATCTCCATGTTATATACAAAGTATCTGAGGCTCAGAGTGTTTGGGTGAGGCAGTTACTCTGCGGTGGGACTGAGGGTTGAGCAAGGCAAACTGACTCAAAAACCTGCACTCTGAACTACTCAACTCTCTGATGCCCTTAGCCTATGACTTTCATATTATTTGCAATTACTTGCTCATGTTTGTTTTCTCTTAGATTTAATACTTTATTAGGCTCAGAAGTTTGTCTGTCTTGTTTTGAAGTATTGTGCATCCTGGTAACTAAGGGCCTAGAATTCAGCTCTGGGCAGGGTAATCATATGACAAATATTTAATTGCTCATTTATCCGATGATCAAAACCAATGTCATGAGGGAACCAAATGGAAATCTTGTGGGCACTCAGGGGCCATTCCCGTAATGTTGAGTCTGGCTCATCCTGTCTACAAGGCTCACAGAACACCTACAAGTCAGACTGGGGCCATACCTGAAGGTGGTTCCCCCCTTGGCCCCATCCATTGAGCTCCAGATGGGATGTCTTTGCTGAACTGCATGTTCATGGGGCCTTCACAGAGGCCCCAGATCCAGTCCCATGACACCTGCTTCTGTACTACTTGTGGAATTGCTATGGAGACCCTGGGCTGTGAGTGGGGAGAGAGAGCTGGCCAGCCCTGTGGGGCATGTAGCTTTCTAGGAAAAGCTCAACCATTCCTGCCCTGCTCAGTACTCCGGACATCTTGGTCTGGACACTCTCCTTGGGTGTGAGATGTGCATTCCTGAGCTGTGCACCAATCTCTGAGGTTCCGAATCACTCAAGACAATTACAATCTCCCAGAAGCTTCTTCTTCTGTGGCAGATGAGTTGGAAATCAGTCTGGACTTCACATTGGGGAACAGGGTGAAATCTGGACTCTACCAGTTAACTAGTTGGGTGTATTTGGTTTTGGACAAGACTCTTAAGCTCACTGAAGCTCAGACTCCTCACCTGCACATGAAAGTGACATCATCTAGAGTTGTGAGTATTAAAATAGATGGTGGATAAAACATTAACAGTTTCATTTATAAAAAGAAAAAAAATTCTCTGCTTTTTCACAAAGCACTTTAAGCTTCTGAAGCTAAATCATATCTACTTATTAATTCATCTTTATCATGGCACTTGGCATTCTCATTTTGGAATTCAAGCAATCATTTACAAAACCCTTATTTTGACCTATTGCATCAACAAAGATAAGCTAGATTATGGTATAGTAATGACAACAACAGCAGCAAGAAATAAAACATGGACTCTTAGTGGCTTAATCTTAGTGGTTTATTTTTGCTTCCATCAGAGTTCTATCAGGTTGGTGTGGTGAAGCAGAGACCCAGACCGCTTTGCACTGCACCACCTCAGGGTCCTTCATTTCTAATGAATAGGAACAGTAAAGAGTGCGAAAGGCTAACTTGCTCTTTACTGCCTCCTGCCAGAAGTGGTACATCACTCTGGCTTCTGTTACACTGGGAGGACAGAGTCAGAGGACATCACTTGGTCCCCTGGGGGCTATGACATGAGGAGGAGCACATAGATATTTGCAAGCATGAACAGCCTCTCCTATCCCTACCCTGTGCCAGAGCTAGGAGTACAAATTTAGCAAAAAAATTATATTTTCTCAATAGAAAGTTCCATGTTGTTTTATTTCTTAATATTATGAAATTGAAATCTATTTTATAGTCAATGCTTATATTTTATACAGTGGGGCTTATTAAATCAACAAAAAGTTGTTATTGAACTGATGATATGTGTTATTACGAGTGACATTAAAATTAAGGAATTTCTCCCTTAGAAAGCTCATATTTTAGCATCAGGAGCAGAAACGGAAGAAGATATTTGCAGTAGAGTTGCATAGAGTTTTCAATAGAGGAAAGATGACTGCAAAGGCAGCTGATTTAGCTTGGGGAAGGTCCTAGGGGAATTCCTGGAAGAGGTGGTGTCTGAGATTTAGAGAATAAATGGGAGTTAACTATAGCAAAGAAGGAGGCAGCATGTATAACCATGAAGGCAGGAAAGAGCACAGCTCATTTAGAGAAATGCAAACAATTTGCACTACTAGAGAACAGATTTAGAAATGAGGAAAGATGAGAGATGGGGGAGAGAGAGAGAGAGAGAAAAGAATCACAATGCTTTGGATTCAAAAGGAAGAAATGAAGCGCCTTATTGGTACTGGTCTTCCCTATGAATATTATCTCATTAAAGGATTCAAGTTATAGACTAAGAGATGGCAAAGGCCCTCAGAAGGTCACAGAGTACATGACAGATCCTGGTTTTGTTATCAGAAGAGATACATTGTTCCATCCTAGGAATTAGATCCAGGACTCTTGCGTAACCTGAATTTCCTCCAGCCTGGGATGTGAGTAGGAGTAGAGAAGGACAGGTTGAAGGTATGTTTGGTAAGGAAGGGTGATAGAAGGGACTAAAGGAGGAGAAGGTTTCCTCTGTCATGAATTATCTCACAAGAGCCAGACATTCAAACAATGTAGCATTTTGAGAAGCAGGGCTTCTGGATCAGAGCCCTGTTCTCTCTGTCAGGGGAAATGTGCAGACAGTGGCAAAGAATGAGCACCTGTGCCTTGATTTATAGTGATGTGCATGCCAATGACCTTGTGTAATACGGCCTGTGCTGCAAGATGAGAATCAGCCACTGAGAAGAGAGAGCCTGCCACCATCCTCCTTCACAGTGACCTCGTTCTCCTGACCCCTTTTCCATTGTACCCTCTTGAGCCACCTTCATCAAACACTCCCTCCGTGTCCTTGTTTTTTTCTGAAAACTCCGTGAAGTGGAAGGAATCATCTCAAGAGAGTAGAGTGAGCTAGCACTCAAATTAGCGTGACAAGGGCTAGCAACGCAAGGTGAACCAAGCCAGGCTGGCTGACCCACACATTGCACACTTAGACGCAGACGCCGCATGGGCTCCTTCCGGTGTGAGACAAGCTGGGATGCCAGCATCACAAAGCCACCACACCGCACCCCTCTAATACCTTTCACATGCTTCAGATGTCACTGTCTATGCTCATGGGTCTGGGTGGCCAGACCTCTAATGCTGCGGAAGGGCTGTGACATTGGAGGTTTGATCTCTGCAGAGTCTGCTGCGTAGACCTGCTGTCCCAACACACTAAGTGTATGCTTAGGGAACCTGCAAGCAGGGACTCAAAAAACAGCAAGAAAAGCTTGGCTTTAATACAGCTGTATAGAGCCGTCCCTTTCATAAAACATCTAGAAAGACATTTTAATTTCACTACATGTGGAAGTTTTTTATATATGGTTTAATATTGTATTAATTTTGAATTATATTTAAGGTGGTAGGAGGGATAAGGTAGCCTTTCCAGGGTTTAAAGACTCTGAAGGAGATAGACCTCCCCTGGTCCATCCACCCTCATTGACTTACAACTGTCCTAGTGTCTACAGGGCCCCTTGTCTCAGCCTGCTCCTACCCACTGTTGATACTAACACAAGCATCCATTTCCTATAGCACATGTCTGGCACTGATCTCCCCCATAAAACCCACAAGCTCAAAGCTAATGCTCAGACTCTTTCACCTGATGCACAGGGCACCCGACCTGTGTATATTTCACCTTCCTTTGTTCTTCTTTCTCACCTGCACCTGTACCATCCGGACTGGATATCTTTCTGTCTTTCATCTCTCTTGGTTCTCCCTTGGTGAGAGTGAAACCTTCTACTCCAAGCTTCCACATAATATGCTGGGCAACCTCTGTTATCCAATTTATACTGTATAATAATTTGCTTCAATGTAACTGTACCTGTCTTCCCCAACAGACTATCAGGAACTCAAGGTCAGGAACTCAATCAAGGTGAAAGTATAAACTCCTTATGCTTCAGAACCTGGTAAGGTACATGGAATACATTTAACATTTACTAAATGAAAACAAGTAAAAATAATGAAAACAAGGAAGAAAGGGAAGAAGAGAGTAAGGGAGAAAATAAAATTATCTCGGCCCAGCAATGTTTAGAAAAACCACCCCGTTATCATCCCCTCTTCCGTTAGGAAATCCAGGAGACTACATTTGGGCCAAGGGATCCTGAAAGAAATGTTCACTACACTGAGACGTATGAGTTTTTCGCTGCTGCTGACACAAATGCTTCTGACCCTAGGTGAGATTCTGTTCTGACACCACTGGAAGCCAGACAGAATGCAAAAATAGAAGTGCAGTTAATGAAGCGTGAGGAAGTGGGGCCAAGTTCTGGTGGCTTCTGTGTGATGAGAACTCTGCTGTTCACACCGTGCAGGCAGAGTCCAGCCCCGCCTGACAGGAGGGGCATTGCTGGAACTCTGGAAAGGTCTCTGATTGCTCACATCAAGAGCTAATGTAGTTAGCCACATCATCTCCCATTGCCCACCCAGACCTTGGGGCCACAGAGTGAGCAGCTTATCCTACAAAGTCAAGTAAGGAAGATGCAGGGTGTCCTACAAGTCACTGAGCCTTAAAGATCCTTCTTCACATCCTTCTCCAAGTACTTGGCACTAGCTTTTGTTGTTAACACAGCCCAGGATATTTAAACACGGGACAGCAGAACTGATAGAATTGTATATTCTAGTTGGCTTGAATGGATTGACCTTTGACTAAAAAACATGGAATTAGGAGTGCCATTTAGATCCTGTCTCTGCCACTTTTAAACTCTGTGATCTTGGGCAATGCCCTTTAGCTCTCTGAGCCCCTGAAAATAACAATTTTAAAATTATACTATAGACACCCATCTCATAAGATTGGAATAAGAATTAAATTAAGAGTTCTGGGTTGCTTAGTGAATTATGGAGGACTGCCTAAAACTGAGTTATTATTACTTGATCTCTGTTCCCCTATTTACTTTGCATACTTATATTTAAACTTTGAATCCATCAATTATGATTTCTCCCAAGCATCCTAAGGGACACAGGGAGGGGCTTAAGAACCGACTCTGTTCCAGGATCTTTTCTTCATAGCCACCGTTTATTGAGCCCCAGCTCTGATCTGGCCTGGTGCTAATTCTCAGGTGCATGTTATTGTAAATGATTGCAGAAAATCTGCAGTGCAAGCTTTCATTGTTGTTATTTCATTTAACAGATGAAACAGAGATTGAGGAACATAAATTAATTTTTTCAAGTTTGCATAGCTGTAGAATGCAAGGATGGAAATTAAACTCCAACTCTCTGTCTCTAAAGCATTTGTTTCCAAAGACCATGCAAGCATTGTTTCTATTACTGTCTGCATTTCTCGCATAAAGAGCTTTGTCTAAAATGATGTAAGTGCTCAGAAAATGTTTGAAAATTTAACAGAATTGACCTTCGCCTGGAAAATTTTGTCATAGGTCTAAGCAAAAAGAGTTCTGCAGTGATAACAGCTTATCTCATAGAGGGATTTTGTGAGGATAGAAGTTGAAAGCTTCACCTTTCTTCATCTTTCCTTGCGTGGTCTCTCCTTGCTCATGTTTTTCCTCATCCTTTCATGAATCTTACTTCATTAATCACTGTGAATGTACTTTCTTCTCTGGGAATTGGAGCTTTAAGCCCAGAGAAATGTATTGGTCAGTTGGGACTTCTTATTAGTCTCCTCAAAGGGCTGTTGTGAGCATTATGTGTGTAAAGCCCGATCCCTGGTGCTTTGTAGACACTCAGTAGACAGAGGGTGACAGCACTCTCTGCAGGGCTGCTTTCTGTGGGGTGGTGGCATCAGGATATAGACCAAAAGTTATGGAGCCTCAGAATGATTGGTTTGGATTTACTGGCTAAGACAAAAGTCACAGACAGAAACGGAGCTCTGGAGAGAGCAAGAGGGGAAGCTTGGAAGCAGACCCAGGAGTTGCCCCTCATGGGTTCCCAACACACGTGGGTCAGAGAGCATCCTGTTTCCCATTGACCCCAAGGCAGAGAAGGGGGAGAGACTTAAATGGTGCCCTTTGCTTTATTTTTTCAGGTAACCATGTAAGGTAAGACCTTGGACCCAATAACTTGGTCCAATGGATTAGACACTCCCTGTCTTGTGGGAGACTGAGGAAAAGGGAGTAGAGAGAAAGCAGGAGTATCCCCCACACTTTGGTGTTCTCCAAGAGGTGTTAATACATGGGGTCTGCCCCAGTACCTCAGCATTTTCCCCAGTACTTCAGCACCTCCCCAATAATTCAGCATCTTACCTAGTACTCTAGTATCCTCAGGTATTTACACATATTTCCTAGTACTCAGCACATCCCCAATACTTCAGGGTCCTGCCTAGTACTTCAGCACCCAACCCACAGTACTTCAGCATCTTCTCCAGTACTTCAGCACATGCCCAGTATTTCAGTATCCTTCCTGGTACTTCGGCACCCCTCCGCGCACTCTTTCAGGGTCCTGCTTAGTACTTGGGCGCTCCCCCAGTGCACGTGTCCTCCCCACTTTCCAGTATTTCAGCATGCTTTCCAGAATTTCAGCATCTTCCCCCAGTGATTCTGAGAGTAGGCGAGGGTCAGGGAAGATCCCTTCTATATTGATCAAGGTAGGAATGTGGGAACAGGAAGAAAAAGAGTTTCCCTTAGAAAAAGAAAGTTTGGTTTCTGAAGCAGAAATGGCAAATGAAAAATATCAGGTGTGCTGTAGATGTCCCATAAATTGTAGCTATTATCACCTATTTCAACCTTACATCTCAGTGATTTAAGTCTCTTATCTCCCCTGCTTGAGTTTAAATGACTGACCACAGGATGCATATCTGATTCATCTTTTCATTGCATATAGGACTTAGCACATGGAAGGAACTAAGTACATATTTGTGTAATATGTGATGTTCTGTGTGTGCATGTCTGGGTGCATAATCAAAGGAAATCAATCATTGGTTTGTTACTCATCACTAAACATGAACTGAAATTTTTGACCAGAGTCCTCACATTCTGCACACTGATGGTAGGCTTCAGGAAATTCAGAGTAATAGGCTTAGAAGCAAAATTTAAAATTAACAGAAATCCTGAGCACTAAGATTTATTTTCTATCCAAGGTTTGTCTCGAATTCAGGTAAGACTTATTGGGCAACTCGGTGTGTTAGATGTTACATTAAGAGATTCCACATGATACTTAGAAAATCTCTAAAAAGCAGACGTCATCACCTCCATCTTACAGATAAGGAAACTGAGGTCTAGAGAGGTGAAATAATTTGTCCAAGGTCATGGATCTAGTACTGACTTCAGCTGAGATGGTGGATCTAGTGCACATGTGTTTCCTGAGAAAGACTATGAGTTTGACAAGTATAGGGAATAATCTTATTTATCTTAATGAGAAAAGAAGTGGATATTCAAATATGATATATCAAATAATTATTTTCTATGAAAATTAGAGTTGGTTAATTTTCCTGAAATAATTTTATAGCTTTAGGACTGCTTCACTGATTAGTATCATGAATTTGGGTGAGTATAAAACATTCATATAATCATATTAACTAAAATGAGGGGGAACATGGATCTAGGTCCAGAAAACTTTTAATAATGCAGAAAAACTGTATCACGATGAGATGCAATATGTTCTATAACATGTCAGAAAAAAGATTCGAAGACAAAGTTCCCCAGTGGGCCCTACTGAGCACAGTTGTTTTAGTCACTGGCTTTCACCTTATACATGTTTTTTCACCAAATATAGTAGACTATCTTCTTGAATCAGTTCCTGATTTAGTTTCTTCTCTTCACACTCTGTCCCATTTTGTACCTTCACCATAACCTCTCATTGCATGCTGACTTACTATATTTAAGCCAGATGTGACACTTTCCAGACACTTACAGTTTCCTTACAGGGCATAAAGGCAATTATGCATGAAATAGGGGTCAAACAGGTAGTCAAGTCAATGCTAAATCATAGAAACAAATGTAAGTGACCCTGCAGGGCTGTGTGCCTAAAATCACTGGTAGGCTTTGATGCTAGACAGACCCAGATATAACCTCCACTTTGCTCCACATAGGTGACATGGGGAATTTGCTGAAGTGCTTGTTTTTCCATCTGCATGATGGGTATAATCATATCTAATGAGCAAAGTGCTTGTTATAATAATATACCATCCTTATGAAAGTATCTAGCTCAGAGTTTGGCTCGAAGTAGGCTCTACTAAAAGTATAGCTGTTCCTCATTGCTCTGTCACCTCCTGCTTCCATTTTGTGGGAAATAAAAATAAGTAGTTGAAAAGATTTCTTGGATGGAAACCCAAAGAAGAAGGTTGAGATAGGTAGGTCCAACAGGTTAGACACTGCCCAAGGTACATCAGCATTGCCCACCGAACTCAGCATTTTCCCCAGTACTTCAACAGCCCCCCACTTCAGTTCTTCATGGAATTCAAGCTTAAATTGTAAGGAGTTGGGTATTTTGAGCACCTTGCCAGCTTATGAATATTAGCGATTTCTGTGTACCCACCTGTAGTCTATTTTAGAAGCAATTAAAAATATTTTGAGTCATGTCTTCTTTCACTTAGCTTAAGTATGCAATGGAGTATAGTGTCTGCCTTTCCTTATTCTAATAAACTAGTCTCGCTGTCCCAGGCCTACTAAATATTTGATTATATAATCCATCCAGTTCCTGCTCCTAGAAGTGAGTGAGAAGTGCAGTGAAAGAAGAGCATTTTCTTTATCAATTAACTCTCAGAGACAGAGATGGATACATCCTGGTAACTGAGAATGAAACCCCGAAGGCAGGGAAGTGGGAAGGATGGTGTAATGCCATTCCTTATCCCTGAAGAATAGCTTCTGAGCCAGCTCTGAGAAACTACAGGTCTGATTCTAGGACCCTGATTATCAGTAAAAAGATTGCTCTATCAGCAGAGGGTGGCCATTTTGCAAACTGAGAAAATTAGAGAAAATGAAGTTGGGTGTGGAGTGTGTGTTCCTTTTTTTAAACAACTTTACGGAGGTGTAATTTATTTATTTATTTATTTTTTGAGACAGAGTCTCACTCTTTTGCCCGGGCTAGAGTGAGAGCCGTGGCGTCAGCTTAGCTCACAGCAACCTCAAACTCCTGGGCTCAAGTGATCCTTCTGCCTCAGCCTCCTGAGTAGCTGGGACTACAGGAATGCGCCACCATGCCTGGTTAATTTTTTCTATGTATTTTTAGTTGGCCGATTAATTTCTTTCAAATTTTAGTAGAGACGAGGTCTCGCTCTTGCTCAGGCTGGTCTCAAACTCCTGAGCTCAAAGGATCCGCCTGCCTCGGCCTCCCAGAGTGCTAGGATTACAGGCGTGAGCCACCGCGCCCAGCCGGAAGTGTAATTTCTGTACAAAGAACAGTACACATTGAAGGTGTACAATTTGGTGAGTTTGGACTAATGCAAACAGTCATGATACTGTGCCACGATCTAGGGAACAGACATGTTAAACACATTCCAAATTTTCCTTGTGTTCCTTTGTTTGTGTTTTTATTTTTGTGGTAAGAATATTTCATATGAGATCTACCTTCTTAACAGATTATGAAGTGCACAATACTATATCATTAACTGTAGGCACTGTTCTGTACAGCAGACTTCTAGAACGTATTCGTCATGTGATTTTTATCCTTCATTCTGTTGATCTGGTGTATTGATCTGCATATTTTGAACTATCCTTCAATCTGAGGGATGAATCCTTTGATCATGGAATATAATCCTTTTAATAGGTTGTTGAATTTGGTTTGCTAGTATTTTTGTGAGGATTTTTGCATCTGTGTTCATCATGTCTTGAGATTAAGAAAGACAAAAGCACAATATACCAAAACTTATGGGATGCAGCAAAGGTAATACCAAGAGAAAAATTTATGGTGATAAACACCTACATTGTAAAGAAGGAAGACTTCAAATAAACAACCTAATTTTATACCTTAAAGAAATAGAAAAAAAAAGAAGAAAGTAAATCCAGTATTAGCAGAAAGAAAGAAATAATAATGATCAGAGCAAAAATAAATGAAATAGACACAAGGAAAAAATCAAAGATATATAAAATTGGCAAACTTTTAGCTGGACTCACTAAGAAAAAAAAATGCAATGTGTCTATTGAAAGACCTGCAAGGCCTGGAGGGAAGGGGGAGGCAAAGGACACGGCAACAACTCTTCATTCCCTGAAGTGACCACCACGGGTTATAAAGAGTTTGTTATTCGCCTCCCCCCCAAAAAAAGATGCTGCTGCTTTTCCCAAGAAAGACTGTGGACAGAAAAAAACCACATCATAGGACTGTTAAACCAACATTAGCCCGGAGCATGTCTGTCCTCCCAAGAGAGAAGCTTCTTGAGCCACGAGAAACTCTTTTCCTTCTCAGAGCATGTTTCTTGCTCTTAAAAGTAAATGTTTACTATTGTGTATTACCCCTCATGCTAACCTTCGGATGTGACAAATTATACAAATGCACGTATGGACATATAGATCTATGTTTAGATGCAAATATATATCTATGTTTATATGTACATACATGTTTATGTATTTAGATATGTGGATGTGTATAATGTATACATATATACATATGTATATATGGGAAACATACAGAGACATGTATATGAATATGTGTATACACACATATAAGTAGGTGGGTTTAAACATGTGCTCATATATCCGTGCATGTTCATTTGTATACTCACACATACCAATATGTTATAGAATTGTCATTATATTATTTTGCCAACTAAGGGCATTCAAAATAAAACATAATTAAAGTAAACATTACCTAATATCACTGTCATTTCATAAATATAAAGATTATTTTTAATCTCAAAAGAGGAAAATATATTTTCAAAATAAAACGAACGAGCAAACAAACTCAAACTATAGTTAGAATTTTGAGATGATCTGCCCTGTTCCTTATGTTGCCCATCTGGCTGAAGTCTGATAAAAGTGTAACCACACTGGCCGTGTTAAGGGAGACTTAGCTCCGTGGAAGGAAACCTGAGCAGTGTCTGCTTCCCCCAGGTTAATCTCTTTTTTTCCCTTTCATTGCTGTCTATTTCCACAGCTTGTTTACAGCAATTCTCCTCATGAACATGTTGTCATCATTCCCAATATAACTGGTCCCTCCCTACAGGAGTTTACTCTGCTACATGGATAGGCTGCCAAAGACTCCCCTGGAAGTGTAGTCACATCTCAAGTGCTATTATATGACACACGAATGATTTCCTTCACTCCCTGGGAATTCTTTGAGTACAAAGACTGCGAGTTCCTATCTCTGTATTCTGCACTGTGCTTAACATGGAATTTAGAACAAAATAGATAATTCGTTAGCATGCTAATGAATGAATAAAATAGGTAAACCTAAAAACCACATGCTAAGTTCGTTTTACTTAGACCTTTAATAATTCATCCATATCTGATTTTTCTGATCATGTTTTATTTTAATTAACCTTTTCAGTTTAATTATTAACAAACTTTATTTACATTTTAAGAAAATTTAATCTACTTAATCATTTTAATAAGCTTCACTTGTATCTGCCGTTCAATTTGCTAATGCTAATGTCTCTGGCTTTTCTACTATGTATTTGCAGTCAGAAGCAATATTTAGTCCACGGGAATCTGTCTCTTTTTTTATTATTTCAAAAATTTAGAGGGTACAAGTGGTTTTTGTTATTTAGATAAATTGTATCCTGCTGAAGTCAGGGCTTTTGGTGTACCCATTGCCAGAACAGTGTACATAGTACTTGGCAGGTGGCTGTGTATCCCTCGCCCCATTCCCACCCTCCCCCATTCGTGGTTTCCAATGTCCGTAACAGCTCTTTATGGTAGTATATGTCCTTCATTTAGCTCCCACTTATAAGTGAGAGCATGTGGTATCTGTTTTTGCATTCCTGAGATACTTCACTTGAGATAATGGTCTAGTAATTAATTTCTTATGAAAACACCTGTGGTAAAGAATAAAGGTTGATCAAAAGGAACACAACTTTAAAATTCATATTGAAACTTAAACTAAATGTGAACTTGTTAATCGCCTTCTCCTATGGTTTATAGTTGCTCAAATTTTGACTTTAGCAAATATATTTCAGTTTCAAATGACCAAATTTCAGTTAAATTGATTTAGTCAAATTTCCAGGCAGTTTTGGTTGAAGAAGAGACAGTGTAACTTAGGACTCGTTTTTCAGAATATAAGAGCTTTTTGGTTAACATTTAGCAGCATTACTGAATCAACAGAGCTGAGTAAAAGAGATTGGCTGATTCTGAAGCCTTTCCCAAAGCTGAGTTCTTTGGGAACAAGGAACGTGTCTCAGAAGCAAAGGACAATGAATGATTCACAGATATTGGTTTTCTGTCTATTTCCTGTTCTCCCTTAAAAAAAAAAGAAGAAAACAAATAGAAAGATAGACAGACACAAAAACAGGAACTACGCACACAAATTAGCAACTTAAACTACAGTGTTTGCTACTAAAGTCCCTGTGAGCTTGCAATGTGGAGCTGAGCAATGAGGAAATCCCAAAGAGCCATGAGCTTAGAGCACTTGCATGGGTGTCTACTTCCAAGGAAAACTCACGTGATAGAAACCTAGATGTCAATGAAAACATACAAATTTGATACCACTTTCTTTCTTTGAATGCAAAAATTGTGTTTTGTTTAGAGTCCCCAGAGCTTAGCTCTGTGCTCCTTGGATGATTTTCTTTTACATGAATGAGGTAAATCTTCTTCCAGGCAAGTAGCTCCAGGGTGCCATGCCCTGGAATGGGGTGGAGAAAAGTATAGCTGTTTTCCTTGGTAGCTGGAGAGCAGTGTAATCACAGATACAACTGGAAAATTGGAACAAGGAAAGGATCCAAGGCAGGACAAAAAGAGAATTTAAAACCTTTGGTTTCTGGGGATCTGTGTAAGGTAAGAAACAGGAGACAAAGACAAAGTAGGAGATCAGAGTGTGAGAAGGGCTGGTGTCTTAAATTGGGAGCTATTTAGTCTTATAAGATGTCCAAGTCCTAGCCCTGGTCATCCACCTGCCATAACGGTGCCCTTAGCAAATATTTGCTGAATTGAATTGAACCTCAGGAGGCAGGGGGAAAAATAAAAATAGCTCTATTTTCAAACTAGACACATTACACTCACAGCATTTTGGTTTAATTATTATTTTCCTATTTAATGGATGAGGAAGTGAGACCAAGATCATCTTGCTCAAAGTCCCACAGTGAACCAGAGGGTTCAGTCATGATCAGAGCCCACTTCTTCCTGTCTCTAAAACCTATGTCTGTTTCCTGTGTCATGCTGCTTGGGCACAGGTCAGGGACTACATATAATGATTGGAAAATGGGACAGGAGAGAAGTCAAGAAAATATTGAGATTACAGTTAAGGAAAATCAAGTATGTGTGTTGGATGTGGGTGAGGGGTTAAAAGGGCTTTTCATTCCAGATTCGGGGGAATGGAAGTTTGACCAGGAACATGCAGATTCTGTGATTTGAATGTAGAAGGGAAAATGGAAAATGGTCTCAGTGTCTGGAAAAGGTAATCCGCTCTCCTGGGACTAAATTTCAGTTATGTAATCTTGAAGTACTCAGCAGGGCTGTGGGAATCCACCCTATGGTTAGTTGGCAGTAAAGTAAAAGGTGAGAATCTGGAATTTAGGGTCAGGCAAATTTGAGCTCAAGTCTTGTTTCTCCTGCTTTTTACTTAAAGGAAACTGAATGCTTAGACATCCCATGAGCCTTAGTTGGAAAACAAATAAAATAGAAATAATTTTTTCCTCCAAGTATAATTGTGAACATTTAATTACATAATGCATGTCAATGGGCCTGGTACATTACAAGCTATCAATATATTAACTTTTCCACTCTTTTTAACAAAATAATATGAATCCATCTTCAGTGCACTTCCTACTATACTTTCATACTTTTCACAGTTCCTAAGACAATACTCGTATGCCAAATATTTGATGGATAGAGTGAATAATAAGAAAAATAATCTAGATCTTGACACAGTTGGAAAGTGGGCAAAGATTGCTTTCAGTATAGCAGAATGTCATTCATGGGTTATTTTTTCTTTCAAAGCCACCTCTTCCAACCAATTAATTAACCAAATCATGTGGGAATTTATTTCTATCAGACTTTATCTAAACTTACAATTAATTGGAGCTATGGGAAAGACAGGATTTACTATGTTATACATGCCTTAATTTCTTTTTTAATACAGAAAAAATTTATTTGGCTCATGGTTCTATAGGCTGGGAAGTCAAAGAGCATGGCACTGGCATCTGGCTAGAGTCTTCTTGCAACATCATTCTACGGCAGAAGGGAGACACATCTCCAAGCTACATGCCTTAATTTTTATTGTTAGCTTAAACAACTATTGTTTCTGGCATTTTCATCTTTTTTAAATCCTTATTTATCTCTATAGAAAGAAAGGCTCTGTTCACTGTTAAACATGTTTAAATATAATCCAAAAAATTAGGGAAACTTGTTGAGAAAGATGGGTGGAATACTTTCAAGTGTCCTTATAATCTTAACATACAATGGGTGCTCACATGGCAACACAAATTGTTAACTCTACTGTGAGCAAATGGATTTCCTTTCTGCACTGCTCTTTGTTATCATTTCTTGCCTGAGGCTGAGAAATCCTTAGGGTGAGAATAGAGTTATAGCAGTGATAATGCTTCAGCTATCCCAGTCCACTGAAAAGAACACATTCTCTATTTCAAATGAGGACAATAACACCTTCTGTGTTTTTTCACAAATCAATATCAAATAATGAATGCAATAGCACTTTTTGTGTAGTTGGATACATTACAATATACCTATAAAGAATGGGCTATTTCTTGATGGTGCTATTATTCTTCCTTTTGCCCCACTTATAGTTCTTGGACATCTGATCAACTATGGCCTCTTTGTGTGTTGTCAGTGATTGGATAGAGGTTAGGTATAATTGAATAGATAGTTAATTTTGTCATTACTTGATTAATAAGTTTTTTGACTTTGCATTAGAAGTCTCCATAAAACTGACTCAATATTGAGGAGGGTGGGATCCCTTCATGGGAGCTTATCAAAACCCAGAGGGCTGAAATAACTCATTGTAAAAGCATATTGAATATACATATTATTTTTATAAAGCAACTGGAATAAAAGTAAGACTTCACAAAATCTTCTTAAGAGATAGGTAAGTGCAAAATATAGGGAGCTAAAGTATTGCCAAGGATTTGGGTTAAAAAAAGGCTGAAATAATACTATATGTAATCATATCTTAAAAACACTACATTCAATGATCTTGAAAATCTATGGTAGCTTTCATTCATTCACTCATTAAACAATTATTGAGCTTTTATTTTGTTCCATTTTCTGTGTTTAATACTTTATGGTTTATATAAAATTCATTGGTTTAGTTTGAACTTGATTTTCCCCTCTTATCATTTTGGGGCTCACATGGACAAGATATTGGGTCTTCTGAGCTGAGATGACTAGTTCTCTGGAAGACTATGGCTCCAGGGTTGCTCCTGAGCTGATCATGATGCTCTCAGAATGGCTGGGTGATTGATGTGTTGTATAAATAGAATGTTGGAAACACAATACGGAAATAGAAAGAGCCAAATGTCAAAAAAATGCTCTGGAAATGCCCATTCAAATGTATGCAAATTGCTTAATTAATTGACCTCATTTGTGCTTGCAGATATCCTTTGCCTTCCCCTTTGTGAATTAGTTATTTTTCATTGTGCTCCAAAACAATATTCCAAGGCTAATTAAACCTTTTCAAGCTATAGGTTAATATTCAATTCATATGTAAACACATTTATAAACATTAATCAAATCCAAATTGCTCATTTTATAAATACTGTTTTATTCATATTCAGCTAATAGATGTGTGCTCTGTATTTATTCAGTGTTAGTCTTGAGGAGTTCACGTGTGGGGCGATAATGGTTATTTAAATGGAAACCTAGTGTTTACTTCTAAGTAGATTATGACTTTGAATTTTTCCCAATTGTTTGTTTCTATAAATACTTAGCACAAAGGCTTCATCTGAAGTGTTGGTGGGGCATATAAAATATAATGATAATTATCAGAGGACTATTTCATCCTAGAGCATTTGCTTTTAAAGATATGTCAAAGGGAAGACTATGCTGCCTGTTTAGGCTAGATCTGCGGAAGAACAGAATCTTGGTGGAGCTAACAAAATCTTACATCTACTCTCAGTTTGGCAATGTATTTACTAGCTCATTTATTAATTAAATGGCTAATTGATGTGTTTTATGTATTTGTTCATTGTAATTCATCTATATCTATATCTATCTCATCCCTGGATTTGAAAAGGATACACTATAGAGTTTTTATTTCCCCTGGCTATCATGCTTTTAACTCTTTCATTGCCACACTCAACTTTAGTAATTTTTGTTTTGTTTTGCTTTGTAATTGTCTTTATCTTTATGATTCAACTTTAGAAGACATTGTGAAACACTTTTTTTTGGCAAGGGGAGAGACTAAAATTTAAAACTTTGATTTGAAAGTGTCATCATATATTACATTTGTTTCTCATTCATCTCAGGAACGTTTTACCTTCGTTGAGTGTAACATATTCAACAGTCAGTCTACCGTCAACTCATCAGCTAATTTGTGGAACAAACACTTCAGTTCTGTATGTTATGTGATGGAGGGTGTGAGGACCACCATTGTGGGTCCGTGTCTATGGCATCAGTTGCTCCTAGGCCCTGATATGTCCCAGATTATAATTGTGGGTTTGTCTATTTCTCCTTTCAGTACTATCAATATTGCTCCATGTAGTTTAAGATTCTGAGTTTAGATTCATGAATATTTAGTATTTTTATGTTTTCTTGGTGCTATGGGTTGAATTGTGTCCCTGAAATTTATATTCCTATTTATAGGGGCTGTAAGTCCTTGCACCCAGTACCTGAGGATGTGACCATATTTGAAGATAGGATTGTTGCAGATGTAATTAGTTAAGATGAGATCGTACAGTAGTAGGGTGAACTTATATTCCAGTATGACTTTTGTCCTTATAAAAAGGGGACAGTTGTACATAGACAGCATATAAGGAGAACATTACATGATTGTAAAGGCAGAGTCAGGGTGATGCTTCCACAATCCAAGCAATGCCAAAGGCTACCAGTAAAGCACCAGAAGTTAGGCCAAAGGCAGGGAAGATTCTCTCCCACAGCCCTCAAAAGGAAGCAACCTTAAGGACAATTTGATTTTGAATATCTAGCCTCTAGAACTGTGAGACAATAAATTTCTGTTGTTTAAGCCATGTGGTTTGTGGTACTTTGTTATGGCACCACTAGTAAATGAACATACTCAGTAAATTGACCATTCCATTAATAATATCTTTCTTGAGTCATAGTAAGTTTCCTTGTTCTGAAGTCTACTTCATCTGATATTAACATCGCCACTCTAGGTTTTTTTCTTTTACAATTGGCATTCAAATGGTACATCTTTTTCCATCCTTTTACTTGTAATATATCTGTATTATCATATGTATAGGGGATATTTTATAGACAGAATATAGTGCAGTCCTTTTTCTTCCTAATTTAATTTGATTTTCTCTGTCTATTAATTGGTGTTTTGACTACTTGATATATTTGCTATACATTTAATGCAATTATTTACATGACTGGATGTGAGTATATCACTTAATTATTTATTTCCTATTTGTCTCCTTTGCTTTTTATTCTTCCATTCTTCCTTTATTTCCTCCTTTTGGATTAGTTGAATATGTTTTAGTATTTAATCTGATCTATTGGTTTTTGGGCCATACTTCCCCCTCCTCCCTCTCTTTTTTAGATTATTTTAGGCATTATAACATGCATACCTATCTCTGCACAGTCTGTTTAGGATTAATATTTCAAGTAAAATTGGTATTTTTTACCATCCACCTTAGGTTATAATTTTATTATATACTACATCTACATATGTTAAAAGGAGACTAAGAGAGACTGGAGATTTCTTTCATTCCAGAAGTAGCCTCTCAACTAGACATGTACTACTGCTATTGTGGTTCTTGCACCAGCTTCTGGGGCTGCTTTTGATCTGCCCATTGCTAAACCATTATTATGGCCCTTTATCAGGATTATTTCATTACCAAGGATTAACTATCAGGTGGCAACATTGCCATTAGGCAGGTCACATGCATTGTTAAGAGACATTGGTTAAAACAGGTCCTCGGAAGACTCATCCCTTTTGAGAGTGACCTCTAGTTCCTTCTAAGGAGCTTACCTTGGATTCAGTATATTAACCAACTGGCTGGTGCTCATGTCAGAGCTCTCTTCTATGAGACTTCTACTCACAGACACCTTCCTAGCCCAGCTCTGCTTGGGAATCACTTGATCATAAGTTGTGCCTCATGTCCTGTGACTCTTGCCCTGGCCACCGCTGACAAGGCCATGAATCTGAATGCATGTATAAGCTTCAGCATCTCGTGCAGTGGCCTCCTGTAAGAATTCTGTTTGGCAGAGATGTCCTTCTAAGACTATCTTGGAATGATTTGAATATGGAGATCCCAAACAGGTGGTTAAGAGAAACAGGAGTAACAGGAAATCAGAGAAAAAGAAAGAACCAGAGAGGAGAACAGAATGCAGAATTTAGCCTCAGAAATCAGGCAGTCATCATTTCACGTTCTGACTCCTAGCACAACAATCATAAGCAAGTTACTTAATATTTCTGAGCATATGTTACATAATATTTCTGAGCACGGCAATCATAAGCAAGTTACTTAATATTTCTGAGCATATTTCTGAGCATATAAAACCTGGATGATGATAGTAATACCTAACATAGGGTTGTTGTGAGGGTTCGGTAAGGATATATTTGTAACATGCTCAAAATTTTAGAAGAGTCTTTAAATATCCACTGCTTTATTTCTTTCCCAGAGCATTGTACATATAATTCAGTGCCATGGCACATTGCTGGTGCCATGCTTACATGTTACCTTTCCCTGTGGTTCTCTCTGATTCCCAGCCCCAACACCAAATCCATGTTCCCAAAATGCTTTGCACATGTCTCTCTCTTATTAATTCTCCTGATCTCCATACTATGAGTTCCTCAAGGGCAGAGATTGGGTTTTTTTCATCTTTTCATCTCAGTAACAGTGCTAGACAGCATAAGGAAAGCTCAGTGCTTTTTGTATTATTGATAACGTATATTAAATATTACGACAAATTATCTTAACAAGGGCACAATGAGTGTTGCTTCATGCATATATAACAGGCATGGTCTTCAGTCATGCAGAAGAGTTTCTTTTATCTGTTTTAGTCTACTCCCTCAACCCCACCTGGATCTTTTTTTAAAATGTTATTTTTACCCTTACAATTTGTGTAACTTTCTCCTTTTATATATGTTGCAAGAAATCACTGAACTAGGTTTGCTTTTGCTTTCTTGTTCTTTGTTAAATGGTTAAATGATTTTCTATTTTGAGTACTGACTTACAGCTGTATTCATAGATACCTGATCATAATAGCTAATTACTGAGCATGTTTTCAAAAGTCCTTTGAATCATATTTTTGCAATAATAAACATCCAGCTTTTATTCAATTAATACATTTTTCTTATTTCTCTTGAAAACATTCATAAATGCTACATGTGTCTTGCTTCAACGGATAAAATGTAATAGGGCTCAGGTAATCTTTTGGTCCCTATGTGGGGCTGTTTATGCTCATTGCTCCACCTGGAATTCATCACTTTCTGTTTAACGAACTCCCAGAGCAAAAGGCTCAACACCAATGCACACTTGAAAATCACTTTTTAGTTTTAAAAAAGTGATTTGAATATGCTAATTCACTAAAACTTCACAAAGAGCCAAGGAAGAGCAGTATAACCATTGTCTTCATTTTACAGACGAGAGCACTGAAGCACCTCCAGTGAAGAAGCTGGTGCGTTACCTTGAAATCTGTGGTGCCTGGTGCATCTTGCGTGCTCAAAAGCACTGATCTGAACCGAGTAACTCAAGGTCGTGCAGGTGAAGAATTTTGTAAATGGCAGAGATGGTTGATTAACTTTCTGTGTTCTTCCTGATCCATCACAGTTTTTGTGTTATTTCATCTCTCTCCATTTGTATTGACTTCAGAACAGTTACCACTTTCTATGCTGCATTATCATTATTTGCACACCTGTTGCATGTATGTTATGAGAGTAAGATTTGGACCTTTTCTAGTCCATTCATTCAAAGCACATTTATTGTCCAACTAGTATCTGACAGGTATTGTAAATACAGGAACGGATAAACACAATCCCTGCCCTCAAGGAATCAATTAACACTTATGTTCACCAAAGTGTTCTGCACAGTATTTGTTAACGATGGAGTCTCAGTAACTGTTTCTTGAAATAGTAGCATTTGCAGAATGTGTCCCCCAAAGCAACATTCTTCATCTCCTACCTTTCATCAAATATATTCTGATTAGAGTTAACAATTTTGCTGCTCCTTTGTGTTGAGGTTGCTTTCACTGCCTTCATTGTGATCATGAAAGTCTCCCATTTTTCAAACACTAAACATACACTCTAGGGATAAATTCTTGGAATTGAGCTGAATGCTTATATAATAAGTATTGACAAAAATTCTCCTCACTGTGCATTTTCAAGTTTAATTTTCACACCATGACATAGATACCAAGACAATATCCATTTTACAGGTGCAGAAACTAAGGATAAGACAGGTTAAATAACCTAGCCAAGTTCACACAGTGATTATCTGGGCCAGAGGGTGAACTTCTGTTTTGTTAACCCCAAAGTCTATGCTCTTAAACTTCAACACCTGATGTACCAGGGCTCTGTGTTTTGTGTTTCTTATTCCTATAAAACCATTTCTTGTTGACCTGAAGATGTGAACAAAATACTTTAGAAGATATCTTTGCATGGGACAGGGGACTCCCTTCTCTAGGAACCACCTGGTCTGAAGATCACAGAGACAATGAATTCCTTAAACTTCTCTTTTTCTTTCCATTGAAATTTCAGTTGCCTATATTGGAAAGAGGTGACTTCACAAGGAAGTGGATAGCATACTCAAGGAAAAAAGGTGTCTAGGCCTAAAGATGACTCGAGTAATACTCTCAAAATAAGAGAAGCAAGCCTGGGGTCAACTGAGATTGCATCAGAAATCAGGGATGTCAAATCTTCATTTTTATGACATTCCTAAACAAAGGTACTTTTCCTCAGTTGACAGCTGGTATTTTTTAAAAGAAACATTTGCACCCAAATTTGAGTCGCTTTTTGATGTATGATAAGAGGAGCTAATATAAAGAAGAACAGGTGTCCCCTTTTCTGGAAGTCCACCCTGTCCCTTTGGGAAGGGTAGAGAGCACCTCCTCTGTGTTCCTTCACTTCCTCACCCTTTTCTTTCTCTATTTCTAGTTGCATTTATATCCCTATTACTTCATCCTTATGTGTTTGTGATTCTGACCCTCTCTCTCCACCCTCTGTATTGTGAACACGTAATATTAGGGGTGTTTAGCCAATTTAAAAGTCTGGTGGGTAACACAGGATCTGGTTTACAATCACTGCCAATAAGTGTTTGCTGAGGGAATAGATGCACTCACATACTACTGGGAGAGACAAGCAAGTGATGAATAACACACTTTAGTGTGATAATTTTAAAATAGTACAGAACACTAATGCAAGGAAAAAATAACAAGAGAAACATAATGAGTTCTAAACTGCAAAGAATAAATCAGAAATGATTATTTAAAAATGTTGGGGATTTTTCTCAAAGTAGATATATATGAATGAGAGCAGCTCATGTAAAGACCTCGCTCTGATCCAAGGCAGAAGCACCGATTTTCATAGAGAAAAGTAATTGGTTGGCTTCAAAAAGTCACCAGTCATCTGTTCGGGATTGATATGTTACATAGCGGAACTGGCAACACTGATGGCTGAGTCCAAAGTCAATTTGTCAGTTCCAGAGAGGACAGGCAAGAGGTTCACCATCTGTCTGTTTTTCTACTGATCCAGAGCATTCTTCTGAAACTTTCTGTTTCTTCCTCCAGGACCATTAGTGATCCCACTCCCTCCAGGAGGTGGGGGTAAGTGAGCAAGTCTAAATGTACTACCCAAGGTCCAATGAACATTCCTTCAATCAGATCAAAGAGGAGTCGGGACCAGGGAGCTGTAGTTGACTCTAGCTGTGGAAGTCAGGGAAGATGAACAAAGTGGGGGATGCCTGATTAGGGTCTCAAAAAATGAGGAGACACTTTACTCTTTTTTTTTTAAGAAATCCACAGTCAAACAAATGGGTCTATGAATTTGTCTTTAGAGTTAGTGAGGATAGTAAATATTAAATGTAAGTAGTATGTGTCTAACCTCATGGCCTGGGCAGGTAAGAGTCTTCAGGAAAGAGAAGATTGCTGCAACAGTAATTCATATTAACCAAGACTAACCACAAATACCAAATGAGCTCCTGGCACCTGTTGGAAAAACATGAAGGCAGTGGGAGATTACAAGTCACAAAAGTTGTTGGGACCCATAATATCCTGTTTAGCTGGCACAGTTGAATATAGACCCATCTCCTCTTCCTCCTCCTCCACCTCTTTCTTTTTTTGGAAGGTGAGTGAGATGCTATCTGGCTAGCTGTATACATGAATAATAATAGTTGTTAATAATTATATATATATATTTGATTATTATTATTTTTATTATTATTATCAACAGAGGCAGTACTGACCATAGCTTGAAATTTTCGGTCCTGGACTCAAACATACTATTATTCAAATATTGTTTCAGTCCTTATGAGTTAACATAAACTCTTAAGTCTTTAATTTTCTCATTTCAAGGTTAAGAATAATAATAGTACCTACCCCTGAATTATTATGAGGTGTTTTTAGACAATGGATATAAAACACTTGACATAGTACATTAAATTAAAATATTTGCTAATATTAATAATAATAGAAGTAGCAATAGCTGAAATTTTGTTTGCACTGTACATACTAGGAAACAGGCACATTTCTAATAATTACACAGCTGCAACATAAACATTTTTACATCACTCTGTGAATGGAGAAATTAAGATCTGAGGGATTGGGTAATGTGGAGAGATTGGCTGGAAGGAGTCTGTCTCTTTTAGCTAAAAGACATTTGGCCACACCGCAAACACCTGCCAGGGCAGAATCCATCACACGCCCAGCCATGCTTCCTTCTGCAGTGCCCCATGAGTGGCATGCAAGGTAATTCTCCCTGTACCTTTAATCCCCTTACCCCATCCCACAGGACACCCAGGAGAAATCTGCCCCAGTGTCATCCAGAAATCCCAGTGGCAGAGATGTCTTATGTATGTGTCCCCAGAATCAGACTCTTGCTTTTTCTGCCCAGCAGTTGGAGGTCTCTCCTGTTGGTGAGCCCCCTCTCCAGGGACTCTCCTTGCTTGGCCTAAGCATGTGTGAGTAACAAATTTCAGAAGTACTTGAGCTCACTTTTGTGGAGTGTTTATAAATAAAAAAGAGGTCCAAGTCTGACTATAACAGGTAACTTGCCAAAATAACAACCCTACCACATGTAGTAGAGATGGCACCGACAACCACGCTATCAGACCTCTGAGTGAGGCTGCATATTTTCCTATTAAAACAGTGAATTTCTCACTTCAAATGGTGTAAATAAAGCTGGATGGGTGGGTGAAGGGTTCCAGAATTATGCCAGATCTGCACCTTCTTTTTGCACTGCCTGGGCCCCTGAGGAAACCTGGACGCCCAGGGCTCTGGCAAGCACAATTTGGAAGCCATCGCCCTGGCTCCTTCATTTTTCTACGACATTCTGTACGGCCCTGTGGATTTGACTGGAAAATATGCACTGGTCAAAATCCAAGACTTACTGAGTGCAGCTGTGCGTGGACTGAGTCCTTTACAATTAACCACTTCTTTTCTGAAAATTTTGTTTAGTAGATTGCATTTGAAAAAATATGAAATAGCATAAAGAAGCCACATGTTAAATTAACCTAATATACATATAACAAAAATAGGCCAAAACAGGAAAGAAACATGATTTCATGTTGCATGAAAAGTCCCTTGAAATTGGAATTTGCAAATTTAATACAACAATATCAATTGAGGGTACTATTGCACTTATTAATGGAGAGTAAGGGAAGCAAGTAGCATATTGAAAAGATCTCAAGCTTTGGAATCAGTCCCTATTTTAGATTTTTGCTCTGCCACTACCTAGCTATGTGATTTGGGCAGATTTGTGTTTGTTAGTTGTTTTGCATTCCCAGACCTCCATTTTCTCATATGACAATTAAGAATATAATCTAGTATAGAGTGTATAATTTATCTGTTTAACATTCTTCCTTTGACAGTGCTCCTGTCATCCCCATTTGGTCCTGATCTGGCTGTCAATCATGGTGCAGCTCTCCTTTCATCTTTAAACATCATCCTCACCACCACTACAGGGTGGGCATTTTACCTCATCATCTTGATCATGAGATAGTGTACAGGAAAGTCACATGTGCCAAAAAGGGCCAGTGAGTACCCTCCCTGCTCATTGGGAAAGAGAAATTTCTTTAATTTGGGGTCATGAGTCATAAAGATCTTGGGGCTCCAGTTATGTGTTTCCTTTCCTGGAAAGAGCTCGCCTAAAGACAAAGCCAACAGAGAAGGATAGAAGGATGTAGAGCAGGAACATTGAAGGGAGAAAGCAGAAGCTAAAGCCAGAGGTGAAACTTCAGTTGAGCTTCTGAATCCAGCCATCCCTGGGTCTGGTTCCAACCTTGGACTTCACAGTTAGGGGGACCAAAGTGGTCTGTTTTGTGAGTTAGAGTCGGGATTCTGTCATTTGTTGGAGTCCCAATAAAAACGCATAACATTCAGTGTTGTTTTAAGGACTAGAGGAATAACAGAAGAAGCTCAAGGAACATAGTAACCATTCAAAAACTAAGTCCTCTTACTATTTCTTTAGACATAAATGCAAAGTAACCTGGCCAATTTACCTCAGGCTAAACTTTAAGTTTTTTCTTCTGTATTTGTTGACATTATTAGTCCTCGAGGCCCAATGGAGTGAGTGTATTTTAGCAGATTACCCACATACTGAGATTATCTTTTAAATACATTGAATAGAAGGTGTAAATATTGTGATGTTCCAATTTTTATTCACATGTCATTATACTAGTAAAAAGAATTTCTCTCAAATGGAAGTAGGAGGGTTATGAAATTAATAATAGCTCTAATAATGCTCCTGTTTATAATACTCTTAAGCCTCTTTAATAAGGAAATGAAAGAAATGATATTTATTAAGTGCATATTATGTCTCTAGAAATTTAAGAAGTGTTAATGAATGTGCTTGTATTTCATTTGGGTCTCACTCCAAATATCTAAAGCAGAGCTTTTCATCCTTATCACACAGGCAAGGAAACTGAGGCTAAATGATTTTAAATATCTTAACTGACTAAACGGAAATAAATAAAGATGGAATTGATATTTAAACCTAATTATGTCTTTCTTGAAAGCCTGTGTTCTTTCTAATGTGCCAAACTGTTCATCTAAAGAATAAAAAGAAAAACATCAACTGGGTAATTAAGAAGCAACAATATTCTTCCAGAACAGAATTTTGGAAACAAAATCTAGCTTCTACATGAATGTCCAAGACAAATTTGCACTTAGCTAAGTTTGTTCCCTCCTCAGAGTGTCTGCACCAGCTCTTCCCTGTGACTAAACTGCTTTTCCTACAGGTTTACTCAGAAAGTGAGGCTGACTCCTGTTTGTGTTCCTTTCTCAGCTCAAATGTTCCTTGCTCAGAAAGGCCTTCCCTAAGCATTGGTCTCAAAATTATCCCCCACCACCCCTTCTCTCTTTATGCTATTTTTTAGTTCATAGAATTTATCACTGATTTTTTTTATTTTTTCATATTCATCTTTCCTCCACAAAAATATTATCTTCATGACAAAAGGAAAACTTTATTTTCTTCTTCACTTTGAATCTCTAATTCCTTAAACAGTGTCTGGTACATATTATGAACAGAATAAATATCTGCTGCAAGTTGAATGAACTGTGTTCAATGAGCCATGTTGCACCTTGGGATTTAACGAGACAACATTCAAGGCAGATATAAGTATTGCCCTTCCTGGTGCCCCATGCACTGGGTAAGATGCACATCCTCTGAGTGGTTGTTCTTCCCTTGCCCCACCATGACTGTGGCCAGTGCCACGGTAGATTGCAGGGTATGCCAGGGGCAGCTGAGCAGATGAGGTCCTAAAATCTTCCCTCTGATCTATGTCACCTCAAAGATAAATGGCCACACTTCAGTCTTTAGGGAGGACATGTCAAACACAAGGCTATTTGCAGCCTTAGAACTGTGCAGAGCTCTGGTCAGCACCTGTCAGTCAAATTAGGAGGCTGGCTGGCAGGCTGGGACCAGACACACCAGCATCCTGGGTGCTGGCTTGGCTGAGCATCTCATCCAAGGCAGTTCACAGCAGGTTAGCAGGGACGGTGTTTCCCACCCAGGGTCACTGTGGGGAGGTGAAGTCAGAAGGCAGAGAGAACAGAAACAACCACTAGGTCTGAGAGGGTAAGATGAGATGAGAAATATGAGACAGAGCCCAGGATTGGGAATCTTCTTGGGGACCCAAATTTATGGGTGAGCAAGTTGTGAACAAGGGCAGAGCATCCTGGGTAGTAGAATATATCTGTGGACTGATTTGGTCACTAAGCAGAACCCAGCCAGTGCAGGGCAGAGGTCAAAGGGCAAGGATAGGTGGGGCTTGACATTCGCATGCAACCTGCTCTGTTCAGGAGAGGCATGGGTGTTGGGCTGGGAATCAGTATACACGGGTTTTATATGTGGTATAAAACAACCACTCTCTGTCCACTCTTCCACCTGATATTATAATTACTGATAGAGTTCAACCTCTTAAAAATTCCAATTTTCTTTTCTGAATCTTCACTTTCCCTACCTCGGTCAATCCTATTCTCCTGGGATGTTTCAAAAATCTGCCAAATAATTTTCTTGTCTTCAGTTACAACCTCCTCTGGAAATCTTTTGTAATTCCCAGAGTGATCTTTTAAAAAAAAAATTAGACTTTACTGTGCATGCCACTGTATAGATGTCGTTGATGGCTTACCAGTGCCCACAGGATACAAACTAAGCCTCTTACTTCAGCACAAAAGGTCCTCCGTGGTCTGGTGTCCACCTTCTATGCTGGGCCCTTCCCACTTGTGCTGTGCCCCCCTCACTACCATAATAAAATGCTCTCAGTCCTGTGAACACATTCTATCCTTTGTGATTTTCCATGTGCTCTCTCTTTTATGGTGTATTCACTTTCCTCCCTGTCTACCCGGTGAATTTCAGGCACTTGTTGGTCTCAATACAATTATCACTTCCTCTCTGGCATCTTTTCTGAAGAGCTCCCCTCACCTGTCCTGGTTTAGGTCTTCTCAGAGCCTCCCGTGCATACCTCTGCCATAGCCCTCACCACTGTTTTCCATAAATGCTCTTTTCCATGACTGCAGACCCCATAAGCCTCTGGTCCATATCTGTCAAGCAGCAGGGGCTCAAATGATTATGTTTGAATAAATGGTTGCTTATTCCCATTGAGAGGGTCCAGGGGCATAGGGAAGTTATGAAAGTTATGGACAAGACCTTAGAAGGAAACTATCCAATTTCAGAGTTCTCCATTGGAACTCAAGTGGTTACCATAGACAGAGGCTACTCTGAAATCCCACACCAGGGAGTTTCAGTACTTGAATTTCATTAGTTTCATTAGTTGAGAGCCATGATGCTCAAAATGCTTGTCCTCTGACTGCTTGTTACAGAGCAGTGATGGGAATACACGTTTGTGCTAGCATGTAAGGCAACACCTCCTTAACTGACAAAGCCTTGCTATGAAAAATAGTGTCACCTGAAATGAACACTGCTTTATGACAATTGATTGTGTTGAGGCAGAAACCCTTTATGTCATTACAGAATGGAAACCCACAGTTCTGGGCTAGCAGAGGTCCTTGGACAACACTTTTAGAGTCCTCTGACTGAGCATAAGACAGCAGGCAGAATCTTACGAGGAGTCAATTTTCACCTGGAGTAACAGCTTGGCATGAAACATGAGACTGTCATTTGTTTACTTGTTTTTTCCCAGGTCCCAAATTAATATCTACTTCCAGGCTTAAAAAATGTAATAAAAGGGTCCATGAATAAAAAGAAAAAGAAAAGCTAAATGCTCCAGCCAGCTGTGCCCCTCCTGTCTTCGTGACCTTGCCCAAATTAAATCCTCTCCTTTTTACATTAAAAGCACACATTAATCCCTGTCCTGTGTTCTTTTCTGGCATTTGTGAAGATTAAATGTGACAATGGTTGGAAAAGCGCTTGGAGAACTGTAAATTGATGTACAAATGGAAGAGATTAAGGGATTAGTTTCAATCCAGTAAAGATTTTTTCTTTTATGGAACAACCTTCTAAACATCAGTCTCTATAAGCTGCCAGCATGCACACTCCACATACAACCCAAACTCAAGCCTTAATGTTCTTTCCTTTCTCCCTATGTGGTTTTTCCTAAACTTCCACCTACAGCACCCTTCCTCAATACATCGAGATCTTTATTCAATATTACTTTAGGGAGATTGAATTATGCTAAAGGCTTCTCATGCTGAAGCACAATGTGTATGATGAAAAGTGCGTGTGTATCTGCAAGTGTGCGTGTTTTTGTTTATCTGTTGGTTATTCACTTTGTTTAGTGAAAGAAGAAACTCAAAAACAAAAACTTCAAGATAAATAAGAAATGTCACTCTTTTCTTCCTCTTCGTTGGGATTTTTTTTTAATAGAAGGCTGATAACAAAACATTGTTCCTATCCTAAGCTAACTTATCATATTTCTCATCTCTTTTTTAAAGAGTAGTTATTTTCTGATTCTTCTTAAAATTTTATTTTAACAATTTTCCTCAAGGCATTTTGAAAACTATCTCTCTTGAGAGAGAATTGTTATTCTGACTCTCTCAGCTGATAATTGCAGAATGCATGATGACTTTGTCACTGTTTAATTTCAGACGAGTCACATGAACTGGTCTAATACAGACTGATATTAGAAAACGAGAGCTTTGGGCAAAGAAGATGAATCTCATGCAGTGCCTGGATGTATTTGTATCTCACTCTGAGATAACTCTTAAAATAGCATCCACATCATAGGTGTCCTTTTGTAAGTCTATTTCCCTTCCTCCAGGTGAGTTCCTCCAGGGCAGGGGTCATGTCTATTCATCTCTACATTCCAACACTCACCTCCTGGCTGCCATGTAAGCATTCTTACTTAATAAATGACTGTAAAAATAAATGCATATGTGTATAGATATATACACACACACACACACACACACACATATATATATTAGTCTCTGTTCTCTTTTCAGTGCATATCATATTTTTCCATATTATACACAAAACATGTACCTCTTTTAATTTTATCAGTATTTTTCTAAACAAACTCATACTCAATGTATAATTTAGAGATTATCCCTATTTACTCACATACATATCTTTGACTTTTGTAGCAAAATATGAATTAGCTGCCAAGAAAAAAACCTAGGACAATGCAATTTCATTCTAATATGTTTTCTATTTAACTCCTGTGGAGTAGACATGAGTTGACTGAAAAGAAGATACCAAGAAAGAATTTATTTTGTGATTCTGTGTGACTTTATATTCTATCTGCTACAGTTGGGCTGGGCAAGATGGGAAGGCTGGAGGTGGAAGACGAGGTGGGAGGAGGAAAGATATTTGAAGGCAGCAGATAGGAAATCAACAAAATGAAAAGGTATATTAGTTATGGGGCGAGCATTGCAGGCAGTAGTCAGCCAGGAAAATGATTTTTTCCCTTGAAAACTCAGGGAGCAAAATTAAACTCCTCCCACTACAGCCAAATAGCATTTCACAGAGGTCATTTGCAATGCTTTTGCATTCAAGGTGAACCACACTTGTTGAATTTCTGTCATTTTCATGGATTTACAAAATAGCTATTAGGGACAAAAATAATTAAAGACCTATGTAGACTGTTTCTAAATTCTGGATAGTTATGGCATAATACTTCCATATTTTAAGGGCTAAAGTTTGAAAGAATACACCCTCAAAACCAAGCATTTTATTTAATTTGAGGTCCAACTACTGAGCAATGTAAATATATATAATATTAGCATTGAGATTGCACAGATTCTGCCTTCATCATGCTAAAGGCACAGCCAACATCACAGTGAGGAAAAACTGGTAAATAGTGTGAGATCCATTTTTAGGTTATTCTTATATATTGTTTTAAATAACAAACATTTATCCTAAAATTTACTAAAGTCTATATAGATAAGCACTTATTTCATAAAAATGTGTGTATATGGATAATAGTCACATTCAATGTATGCTTCAGTGGTATGTGGAAATTGCTTAATAAATATTTGTTCTCTATACCAATATGTCAAAACTTTACTCATATTTTATTAAGCAGAATATAGTTTGTCCTGTAGACTGGATTCAATTTTTATTTTTATCTCTTTTTAACTTTTCAAATAAAAAGCAACTAAATAGAAATGAGCCAATGCTACTGGTATTTGCAATACTGCTGCTCTTTTGATTACATGGAAGAGTTGAGGAAGCAACTCTGCTTGGTGAGCTTTAGGCTATTCCAGTGTGAGTCTATGGGCAATTTCTGAATTTGATTCAGAAGACTAAGCCCCTAACTTTCATTCTCTTACCAATTATGTGCTTTCGGTCAAGTCATAAGATTTCTTCACCCTTTATTTTCTTTTCTGTATAATAAGTAAAATCATGTTCTTACATGGTTGCTGTAAGGATCAAATTAGGAAATATTTTTGAAAGTGCTTCAGCTAGTTCCAGAAACATGACAGAACTTACTAATTTAAAGCTCTATACAAATCTACTATGAAACACATCATATATACTGGTAATTACTTTACATGAATTATCATGTCATCTTTACAGATACTCTGAAAGATATGATTTATTATTCCCATATGTGAGAGGAAGCTAAAGATTAAAAAGATTAAGTGATTTATTCAAATCTATATGGCTATTGATTACCTTATTTAAGATTTGCACTAACATCTTTTGGGACCACAAAATATTTAACAGTGCTGTGGACTGAATGATTGTGCCCCTGCCTCGCGGTTCATATGTTGAAACCCTACCCCTCCAGGTGATGTCGTTACGAGGGTAGAGCCCTCATGATGAGATTAGGGCCTTGTGAGAAAGGCCTTGGAGATCTGCCTTGCCCCATCCACCGTGTTAGGATACAACAGCGACAAGGTGTCCTCTATGAACGAGGAAGCAGGTCCTCAGCAGACACAAATCTGTCAACACCTCAATCTTGCACTTCTCAGCCTCAAGAACTGTGAGAAATAAATTTCTGTTGTTCATAAGCCACTCAAGTCCATGATATTTTGTTATAACAGCCTAAACAGACAGCCTAACACTTTGCTATAAAGTTTGTCCGTTATATCTACCTTCTCCATCTTCCTAGGTGCTGCAAATAATTGTCATATCACCTTCAGAGATATGTCCCTAGGGACAAATATCTGATTTCTAAATTTCAGATGACAAAACGGAGAAGAAAGACATGGTTCCCGTACTACGCTCTATTGCCTTGTCGGAAGAGGCTTGACCTACAGGAAAAAGAATGTCTGTGTTCCTCGAAGCCTCTCAGAATATCTTCTCTTCTACTTCCAGTAATGTCACGATCAAGGTCACTAACACAACATGTCATTTATGTGTTTTGGGTGAGAGCAACGAATAAAAGCACGAATAGAAACACAAATATAAAAAGTCATAGATTATGTATTTAAAAAAGAATTCCTGACAGCTGCTCTTTGATAATGTACAAAATGTCATTCTACACTTTCTCGTAGTTACTCTGCTTAATACATCAAGAATCTCAGTCAATTCTTATTTTGGAAATGCACTGTCATTCTCCTCCTATTACAACTTGGTGGTTGGCACAGGCAATTAGACACAATCATAATTTATTGCAAGCATAAATTAGAAAAGAATTATGTAAGTTTTATTTTATTTTTCATGCTGTGCAGTTGCTTCTATACCCAATAATTAAGATGAGGAAATGGGCCACCGGAGATTGGTTTTGGAAAGGCCCCATCTGCTCCAGCCCATCTTACCTGGAGCTAGAGTCTCTCTTGGGACTAGAGAAGGCAGATTCAAGAATGGCAGGTGATATTTAAATTCATAAGTCAGGAATGTTTGGAGTAAGATTAATAAACAGATATAATGGGTTTACTCTGCCTTCAATGTATCATTCCTACATTTTTAACAAAACTCTACAACTTGGATTATGGTAAAGAATATCCTGAGAATTCCTGCATGCCATTGTCTATAGGGGAACTTCTTAACCTGCTCGATACAGAAATAGGAAGTACAATTAAAATAAACATCAAAATCAGAGAAATATATTATGGTATTTAGCTTTTAGGATTAATGTAGCTGCAAATATCATATTTTAGAATATTTAATCATATTGGTAAATGTAGGTAGTTGTATAAATAATTTGTACTTGTATAAATGTATAGAAATGTACTTTATTGTGAAGTAAAATGTTATACAACAATATTCAATCATATATAAATTATATCAATTGCATTCGAAAAATAAACATACATATGTGTGTGTGTATATATATAAATATACACATATATATGAGACAGAAGAATGAATATTTAATTAAATATCTGCTCTGCTACTGGGAAGCTCTCAGTGGCTATCTCTGAGCTGCACTCCCTGTAGGTGGGCAGCATGTCCCTAGTTGAAAAGGATTAGGATGGCACATCCCTTGTCTGCTCTGATGTACTTCTACACATACATCTGGGGACCAGAACATCTAACCCTGCAGAGCCCATAGTTGTGAGGATAAGAAGCACAAATTTTCTCACTGGGTTATTGAGTGCCATGGTTACTCTTGAATTACTGGAGTGTACATTCTTCCTACTGGGAGCACAATACCATATATAATAGATATTTGATTTAAAGTATATACTGGGTCCTGGACGATGATACCCAATGATCCCAAAATATTGTTCTGAACTGCTGTTTCAGCTGTACTCAGCAGGCCGGCTCAACATTCCATCAGGCTGAAAGCTTCTAGGTGGTATATATGATGCAACTGGAGGATCCCATGGTCCCGGACCCACTCCCTCAACTTCTTCTCTATAAAGTGGGTCCCCTGGATTTATTAATATAGAATATTACATGGAACATTTTAACTGTGGATCAACTGCTGCAAAATCCAGTGGACGATGGTACGTGTGGAGGCCCTGTAGTTAGCAAAAGCAATCTTTACCTGAATTATGTGTCTATTTCTATGAGAACAATCTGTTGGCCTTTTCAAGATAGAGGAGTCCAATGTAGTCTCAATATCACCATGTAGATTCAGGGTCTCTTACAGACACTGTCTCCCATTGAAGACTCAGCATTTGTTTCTGTTACTGGCAGTTTTGACATTTGGTAGGAGGAGTCTTTGATACTAGACCTATAAATAATGTTCCTCTCTGCCACTGTAGACACTTCATTCAGGAACCAGCGTTAGGGTAAGCAAGGACAGATGCTAGCTGTCATCAGGTTACCTGCTGGGACCATTGGTTTACTTGACTATTTAGTACCTCTACCACAGTAAATACTCTCTGGTGAATAGTGAGGACTTTATACTTCATTACCACTCCCATATGCCCATCCAGATTTCTTTGTCGTTTCTTTTGAGGCCCCTGAAAAGCCATCTAGATGATTCACTACTACCCATGATTCCACAAATTGGGTGAACATGTGCAAGGCCTGAAGCTATGTTCACTAGGAAGTTTTGTTCTTGCCATTATCTTCAAGATCATCTCTGGATGAGGCTGTTGGAACACTACTCTCCATTTCCAGCTTGCATATATGCACTGAACCAAGCATAGGCTTTTTTTCCTAGGTCATCTATTTGTCCAAGATCTCCCATACATATTATCATAGGAGGTCTCTGAGGAGAGGGTCTTTGTCCAACACAGGTGGGAGCCTTGGATATATAAAATATCTGCTCATGCACCTTGCCTGTGACTTCTGGCCTTACTCATGCTAGATTCTGGAGGTACCACATCACATTTATGATGGATCATCACTGGGTGCTCTTGGCCTTATGACTTGGTGGGTCTGAAAAGAAACCAGCTCAGCATGAATAGTTTTAGGCACGTGGTCACCAGTCTTACACTCGCACATTCTGTCTGCCGTAATCCACTGACACATCAGGATGTGTTTTTCTAAAGCCATAACAATCTTTCCCACAATTGGCATGACCTTGTTCCCACCCTGGAGACTGAATCGTGATTCTCCCATTGGATACAGCCACATGCTTTGCATACCATCTTTTCCCACTGCTGACACCCCCAATACCCGCAATACCATAGGGCCAGCCAAATTGTATGGCCCAACTGGCATCACTACTTTCACTGATGCCTGGACCTGCTACAAGCTCTTTTCTGCTTGAGGCCCCACTCAGTGCTGGAAATCTTTCACACAAGCATGCCCATTGGGACCCTAAATGTTTTATGGTTGTGACAAATCTCTGAAATTTCACAGGTTTAATACCTCATCGTCTGGATCACATGAGTTTCACCAAAACCTTAAGCACGCAAACCACCTTTTGCTTACACTGTCCAATGAGCAAGATATCATCAATACAATAGACTAAAATAATGTTTGTGGGCCCTCTAGATGGTCCATTCTTTTTAAACTGTTTGATGACAGAGGAAAAGATTTTTAACATAGATCTGGGGCAGTATTATTAAAGTATATTGCTGCTCATTCCACGTGAATACAAAGTATGTCTTATCTTCTCTTCCAATTGGGATACAAAAGAACAAATTTGCAAAAATATTTTCTACATACCATATACTTGAAGTCATACAATCTAGTCTAACAACAACAACAACATAAGTACATTTAAGCAGCATGGCCAAAGCCAGACCTTGGTTGTTCCCGCATTGGTCTACAGTCTTCTTCCAGGATTTATCTGATTTCCTCAGGGGATGAACTATTGTGTTAAATGTTAAGACTGGAAGGGGCCACCACTCTTGCACATTTTATATACTTAAAGGTGACACTACTCTCTGATCGTCCCGCTTCCAAAAATGCATATTGCTCTTGTCTAATTATCCTTGAAAGTCATCCACCTTGGCTGTTGGGTCCTGCTTTGGGTCCTCATTGTTCTCCACTCTCTACCAGAGAATATGAGAGATCCCTTGTATGCAACCAATGAGGGCGTCTAGCTTTAAAACTTGCCTTTCAATTGCATGCCATTTGTACTAAGCTCTTCATTGTCTTCTTGTAATGTGTCAATAGCGCTTAGCAATGCTATCTGATACCATTATCCTTAAAACTGTTCTTTTCTTTATGTACTTCAAATGCTTGATATATCATACCTTCTAATGAATTCCCTTTCATCAGTATGCCCTAATTCACTACCTGTGAACATTTTAACAATTGGACAGTCTCTTTATGCCAGGGGATTTCTATGTTCCACCTGTCACCAGCATGAGGTCCTCACTGTCATCTAGATGGTGCATAATCCAGCTCAATAAGTTTCTGCTTTCTTGGTTTACTCCAAACATCAACTATTTCTAATTTTCAGGTAGAGATGAAGTTTGAGCTGCAAGATAATCATTAAGGATCAAATCCTATGATGGGAAGAGGGAAGAAGCAGAATTGGGCATTGATGAAAATCAAGTTCTGCAAAGCAGGTCCAACAAATCTTTGGCCAACCCAGCTGGAATCTTCAGAGCAAGAATTGCCCACCAGAGTGTCTCACATGTGACCCTTCTTCCCCATCTTTTACCCTCCCCTCCTTCCCATTTCCCACCCACCTAGGATGCTGTCTTTTCTCACTTCTTGCCCACTTGTGTTTTCCTTCTCTCTAGTCTGTTCTAAATCTCTTCTGCTGCCCTTCAGGGCTGTCTTTGACTCCTGCTTTCCTTTTTCTGGCACTTTTCTGGCCACTAAGTCCAAGTCAGCTGATGTCCATGTGCATACTTCGATACAACTCTGTGTTCCTACCTTCTTTGCCTCGTTCACTCTCTGATCCTTAGGTCAATAGCTCGTGGTGCTTCAATATGAAGTTTGATCTGGGCAGTGCTGACCTTCCGTGAGCCATCAAGCTTCACATTTAAAAGCTTGGGGATGGGCTTAGTTCTTTATTTTAAGAGTATTATATTTGAGACTCAGGGCCTCACTGGGGAATCTTGACACTACTGTTCCACCTTGATAGCTCTCATTTTCCATCTTCTTGCTGCCTTTATGGTGCAGGATCTTTGGAACTGTTGGGAACACGCTAAGATCCCCTTTTCTTAATGTGCCCACCAAGGCACAGCACAGCAGGCCCCTTTAGGATGGCCACTTACACCAGTGTAAGCAGCAACACAGAAGGTGCCAAATCTCCTTCACAAGCTGTTCAAAGTGTCTTAAAGGCTCTTATGACAACAGGCCCTGGAAGTTTGGCAACAACGTCACAGAACTCCCTGAAGGAAATGCATAAACTGGAGCCTGAGAGAGACCAGTTTCCAAATTCATCTTAGAAGTAAGAAGAGTTATAGTCAAGTCCAGGTTTTGACATTACCTAGCTCTGTGATTTTGGACTAGTCATTTAAGTGCCAGTTTTTCATTTGCAAATGAGAAATGTCACTTCTTTTCTGCATTTCCCACCAGGTTGTTGAGATAATTATATGTAACTCCTCCACAGGAAATCCCTTAGTAAATTCTAAAGTACTAGTCAGTCAGTACCTGCTGTTAATGTTCCACACCTTGCTATGCTCTGAAGAAGAGAGGAGAACTAATAGTAAGTGAGAAAATGCCTGTCTTTGAGATACATTATTGCATTATGTCTAAGGAAATAGTATCCTCTGACCCAGTTACTTAACATCTCTCTATGCCTCAGTCTCCTCAGCTTTAAAATGGGAATAATAATAGCAGCCTCATGACATTATTATCACAATTAAATATATATTATATTTCTTTATGGGAGCGGGGCTTAGCACAATATCTAGTGCTTGAGAAGAACTATGAAGTTATTATACATTATCATAGTTACCTTGAGCTAGGCATCATGCTAGACACTTAGAAATAATGTCTTATTTATTTAAAACATTTCAAATTATGTAGAGTGGGATAAAGTAAATACAACATATAGCTGTGTCATGTAACTATTACTATATTTAACAAAATATTAACATTGTATTTTAAATATTACATATATGTGGGCATACATATCATTTTGAAAGAAATGAAATGTTAGAGATAGAACTAAAAAGTGCCATATTCCTGTTCTGTTTCTCTTTTTCCTTCTTCATGGAAATTTTTATCCTGAAGTTTTTGTATGTTATTAATTCTTTTCTACTTTTGCCACAAATGTATAATATGGTAATTTAATAGGATGTCATATTGCTTTCCAAACATCAAACATTTATATAGATAATATTATACCATAATCATTTGTGTATATTAATGTAATATTATAACCATTGATTGGCTATGTCAGAATTCATTCAGATGCTGTGTTTTTGATTACCATTGAGGTGTCTCCATTTTTTGGCAGTTATAGAATCCTTTATAGAATATCTTTCACATGTCTTCTTGTATACCTGTGTGACAGTTCTATTTCCACATTTTTTTCCCTAAGAAGAAAAATTGGTGGATTGAACTTCGTTAAATTTTGTAAAAGTATCATCCAAAGTTGTTTCACTAATTGACCCTCTGATTTACAAAGTGTAAAAGTTTCTGTTTTCTCACATAAAAGACTTATTACAACACTTATTATAATTAAATTTTAAAATATTTTCCATTAGGTAGAAAGTGATATATCCAAGTTGTTTGAATTTACATTTTCTTAAAAAATTCAGAAGATTCTTAATTATTGAAATTAAGCATTTTCTCAATCTTTTACCAAGTATTCTAATTTTCTTGTCTGTAAATTGCTTATTCATTCCTTTCCCATGTCCTAGTGAGTTGTTTGTAGCATTTCTTCATGTATTCCATGTACTAATCTGTTACTGATATATATGTATGTGTGTATATGTACAAATATATAGATGATATATATTCTTAGACTATGAATTATCCTTTAATTTTGCTTTTTTAAATAAGACTTGTATCACATAGAATTGTTTAATCTTAAACTAGTCAATTGTATAAAAGTTCTTTTTTGTTTTATCTTTTTGTTTTTATTTTACAAATTCTACCAAACACTGATTTTGAAAGGCATTATGGTATTTAAAATGGTTTAAAATTTGTTCTTTTTCTATTTTGGTGTTAGTTTGCCTGCTATATCATGTATTTATATCTATATCCATATCCATCTATATGTGATGTGAATGTGTTTTATGCCAGATAAAGATCTATTTTATATTTTCATGTATACATGACCAATTGTCCTTGTACCATTTTTATGTCATTTTTGTTATATATAATATATCAAATATATGTATCAGACATACAAACACACATTTTTTTCTAGGTTTTTTAGTAGGTTTCTTGTATTTATTTTCTATCCCTATTCCAATCTCATACTATTTTTTATTTCTATATCTTCAAGATGTATTTAAATTTTAGTGAGCTGAGTTTCCTTTCCTTCCACTTCATCTTGCAATTTATATGGCTATTCTTGAATTTTCATCTTCCTACAGAAATGTAAGTATCAGCTTGTTATGTTACATGAGAAGCTACATTGGTTTTGATTAAAGATTAATCTGTGTGTGGTATTCTCAACACCTTTAAAATGTTGGAAGTTTTCTTTAAACGTGTGAAATATGTTTTCATGATTCATATTTTTTTGTGGGCCTCCTCTATTTACAATGATAGTTTATTTTACTTGATTGTTGCTGGTATACAGAAACATTATCAATATTTTATTTTGATCATATATCTGGTAACCTTGATCATTTTAATTCTAATAGTTTGTAGATTATTATTTATCTATATATTGTCATATTATTTGTGAATTCATTATAATGTCAATTTTATTTCTTCCTTTTTGGGTCTTATGCTATTCCTTCTTTCTTTTTTTGGTCTTTCTTTTTTTGCTTACAAGAACTTCTGGGTACCCTGCTGAGGAAGAAGGGTAAGAATGAACATTATTGGCTAGTTCCTGTCTTTAGAGAAAAAATTTTAATATTCTTAATAGGACATTATTAGTGTAATTAATTAATTTTTTATTTTTATCTTACTTTGATTTCAATATGTGTATTTAAGGCCATACATTTTCATTTTTAAAGTAGTCTTTACATGTTCACCTGAAATGAAATTTTTAGTAGGATTTCTGTTTTCAACCCATAACTTATATAGAGTTTTGCTTTAAAATTTCTAAATGTTTGCTTGTTTGAGGTTTCTTTTATATTAATCTCTAATATTATTGCTTTATGGTAGAAAACAGGTTTTTATGATATTGGTCGAGATTTGCTTTATGGATTATCATGTGATCTACTTTTATATATTTTCCATATTAAATTAGCTCAAAAATAATGTACATACTTTACTTGTTCATGTATGATTTAATAAATGTTGATTAGATTGATCTTGTTATCTGCATTACTGTTTTATAAATTAGAGTTTGGCGAACTATGGCCCAGTGGGCAAATCTAATCCATGGCTTGGGCTAGTTTTGTGTGGCTTGTGAGTTAAGAATGAGTTTTACATCTTTAATTTTATGTATCATATATATGTGTTTGTGTGTATATATCATATATGTGTGTGTATATATATCTGGCCTTTTACAAAAACTGTTTGCCAATCTCTGTTCTATGTTCTTAGTATTTTCTTTTCCTGCTTGATTTATGATTTTGTTAAAATGACGTGTTAATATCTTTCATTGTGTATTCTTTAGTCAACTGTCATTTTTGTATTTACTTTTAGAGGCTGTGTTTTTAGGACACGTAGGTCCAGGATTACAATACCTTTCTGGTGAATTGTTCATTTTATAATTTATAAAGGTCACCTTTAGCCATATTAATGTTTTCCAAATTCATGTAATTAGTATTTGTACTGCGTATATTAAAAGAAAGCTGTTGTCCAAATATTGATATTATAGTAAATGCTCTCATTGTGGCTGTTGAAGGGAGAACCTTGGATTTGGGAAATGTTGCATCAGAAAAGTTTGGGTTTCTTTTCCCTGGATGTCCCAGCGATATTCCAGGTCCAGGAGAAGTCAATTTCTTAATATATAGGTTTAGAGAATACTAAGCAATTTAGTGAGAGTAACTTGAATTCTATATAAGCACTTCATGTAGGTTTTGGTGTTTAATAATTTTTCATGAGTGATCTTATATTTCCTCCCATCCAGAGGTCTGTCTAGAAACAAACTTTACACCATCTTTCCCTGGCTGATAAACACTGTTGCTCTGATATATTGCAAGAAAATAAATTATATTGTAAGTATTAGTGAATGAATATAATAGATAGGTAAAAATATATTCACCAGGATTGTCTAGGTTGCATGGGGCAGAAATAGCTCAAACTGCTTTAAGAGGGGAAAAAAACCCCTCATACTTTATATATCTGAAAAATCCATGTTGGCATAGCTTTTCTCATCTCTCAGCCATGATTTTCCATGTTTTGGCTTTGTTCTTGGGCGAACTGGCTTTATATGATAAAAAGATGGCCATAGACTAATTTCAATCTACATCCTCTAGTTGAATAGTCTTAAAGGAAGAAAAATTCTTCTTTCTCAGCATTATCAACAAAGACCAATGGATTTCACTCACAGCACTGACTTTAGTTATCACCTGTTACTGAGTTTTACCAAAGAAACATGCTTCCTACCCAGAACTAAGTTAGGTAATGACTCCTGAAGCCAGACGGTGTCACGAGGGGCCAGAGGATATTGCTCAGGCTCAGGCCCTTTTGAGGCCAGGTGATAAATATTCTGCATATAGATCACAAAACCTGCTGCTTCAGGTTTGCTCTGAATTTGTTGTTTTCCTAGAATTCTGGCACTGCTGCTTTCCTGATTAGAAGCACTACTTACTCCAGTCTCAGTATCACCCCAAATTATCATATCCCTTTAGATACAGTGTTAAATGTGGTAGTGATATAATCACTTTTTACATTAAATGTTTCTCCTTCCATATTAGTCTCCATGAGAGCATGAATCATGCTTATTTTGTCCATCATTTTATAATCAGTGCCTAGAAAGCTCCTGGTGCATCATTACGTAGTCAATACAAGCACTTGTTAAAGTAAACACCAGTACCATATCAGATAGAACACAGAATCTCAAAAACAGAAATTTATCTCTTGCTCACATAAATGTTCATTGGAGATGGGGTGATGGTCATTTGTTCCATGCATTTATTTGAAGAACCAGACCAGTGGAGGAGCTATCATGTTAAAAGTTTGGTTTTCAGGATTGATCTGGTTGTGAACAACCAGCTGGCTGGCAGATGGAGACGTGGGTGAATTGAGGAGCATCCAGGAGGATGTTGAGTGGGGACAAGCCCGAAAGTATTGCTCCTACTGTTGACCATAGCTCGATTACAAGTTTGTTTCTGCATGCAAAAAGGTCTGAGAATTGTAGTTCTTGGTTGAGCAGCTATGTCCCGGTAACACCTCTGTACCATGGAAAGGAAACACAGATCTTTGTTGAACAGATACTGGCTTTTATCACAGTACAACTTGTTGAATGGATGCATAATCTCAGCGCATTTTGTTCCAACTAAGATTGGGATATGTCGATCTTTGGACCAAATTCTATTTTTTATTTTTATCTTTTGATTTTGTTTGTTCTGATTCTCATAAGAAAAAGTCAGATATACTATACTTGAATGTGGAGAAAATAGGAACTCCCAGAGAATGTCAGGAAGGGCAAGACACTGTCAGGGCCCCTCTGAAGAACTTGAAGACTGTCTCGGGGTAACTACAATAGCCAATAACTTTCTGGAATTATTTGAGAAGGATGGTAATTTTTTTTTTTTTGAACCAGATACATCTTTTCTTCTATTATTGACATAACTTCCTAACTTTTGGAAGAAAAGGAAAAGGAAGGGAAAAAAAGAAAACAGATAACTTTTATTGAGCTTCTACAGTGTGTCTGTCCTATAATGGCTGCACTACATATGTTATCTTATTCAATTCCCTCAATAAACCCATGGGAATATATTAGTATACATTTATTTACATATAAAATAAAATATAATAAAAACTTCAACAGCAAACAACAAAGTCAAGAGACATCCTACAAAATGGGAGAAAATATTTGAAAACTACCCATATTATAGGGGATTAATAACCAGAATATATAAGGAACTCAAACAACTCAATGCCAAAATACCCAAAATAATCTGATTTAAAAATGGGCAAAAAACATGAATAGACATTTTTCAAAGAAGACATGCAAATGACTAATGAGTATATGAAAAGATAATGTCATTAATCATCAGAGAAATGTAAATCAAAACTACAGTGAGATATCATCTCAACTTAAATGACTTTTTATCAAAAAGACAGGTAATAACAAATGCAATTCAACATGTGGAGAAAGGGAGCCCTTATGTACTTTTGGTGGGAATGTAAATTAGTACAGCCACTGTGGAGAACAGTATGGAGTTTCCTCAAAAATCTAAGACTAGAACTAACGTAAGATCCAGCAATTCCACTGCTGGTATATACCCAAAAGAAAGGAAATCAACATATCAAAAAGATATCTGTACTCCCATGATTATTGCAGCACTATTTACAGTAGCCAAAATATGGAATCAACCTAGATGTCCATCAATGGATGAATGGATAAAGAAAATATGGTATATATACACAATGGAATATTATTTAACCATAAAAAAAGAATAAAATGTTGTCATTTGCAGCAACACGGATGAAATTGGAGGTCATTACGTAAATGAAATAAGCCAGGCACCAGGCACAAAAAGACAAGTATTATGTGTTCTCACTCATACGTGGGAGCTAAAAAAAAAGTGTCTGTCATGGAGATGGAGAGTAGGTTGGTGGTTACCTGAAAGGTAAGGGGGAGGGAGGATAAGCAGAAGTTGGTTAATGGATACAAATATATGATTTAATAGAAGAAAAAAGACCTAGTGTTAGATAGATAAATAAGGGGATTATAGTCTACAATAGTTTATTATAGTCTACATTTTCAAATAGCTAGAAGAGAATTATTCAAATTATTCTAGCATTAAGAAAAGACAAATATTTAAGGTCATGGATATTCCAAATACACTGACTTGATCTTTATCGATTATGTGAGTGTATTAAATCATCACATATACCTTATTAAAAAAAAAAAAGCTGAAAGAGCTCTTGCCATGTACCAGTGTTTTACATAGATTTTTAAAAAAATCTTCTTGATAATCCCATGAATTTGGACCCTCTAAGAGATACGAGACATGTTCAAGATTACTCACGTGGTAAAAAGTAGAGAATAAATAAGAGTCCAGGCAAACCTAACAGGTCAAAAACCAGACCTGGGATTTAGCCACGTTCCTTCCCTTTCTAATCAGGCTGGCATCTTTGTTCTGCACTAGTCAACGTTCTAACTTGCTTGCTCCCACGTGGAGGAAGACCAAAGGTCACATGGCCCTTGGGTAGAATTAGGTGCAGCAGATAGGAAGAAACAGCAGGAAGAGGGTATAAAAAAGCAGGGTAGTGTGGTGGCAGGAAACATCCCTGAGAGCTGAGGGGGAGGAAAAGGCTGCCGGCTGTGAGAGGCCAGGACAGAGAACTTTCACTTGGGGTGCATTGTGCACTGTGGTGCATAAGCTATGGGTTGACATATGTCTTTGTTTAACTCTAATTCCACATCGTCTGTTAGAACTTGTTGGTGCACTGCTCCCAGGGTGATAAATGCATGCAGACAGCTCGCTGAGAGAGTAGCTTCTGTGAATTTAAAGGAAAAAACACACATCCTTAGGCAATGCGACACATTCACTCTCTAGTTAGGGTTCAGGGTTGTGTGTGCACATACGCATATATGTGTACATATATGTAAGTATATATAAACATATATACAAACACATACACACATATTTTTGTATGTGTATATAAAATCTTGCATCTCTCAGCATCTATTCAACTGAAAAAAATGCTTTTTATTATCAGTAATAACATTCTTTCTGAATGTTATTCTTTCTAATGATTGAGAGGTTTGGATGGTTACTTTGACTTTTGGCCCAATCTTATTTTTCCAATTGCTCTATCCTTTTTGACATAAAAGAAAAAAATATCAGGTGATAGCTTTTTCGGTCCTCAAGGGATAAAGCAGTAACTTTATATTCCTCCACACATTTTACTCTGTAAGTGTTAAGTGCGATCCCTTTTCTGAGGCCAAACTCAGCTAGACAAGGGAAAAACCAAAATTTTGGAGCCTTCTTACTATGTGCCAAATACCATTCCTCTTACTTCCATTTTTAAAATTGATCTTGCCAATAACTTACTAATAAAAATGTGTGTTAGTTATCTATTGCTGTGTAACAAATTGCTCTCAAACTTACGAGCCTCAAACAACAAACATTTATTACCTCACATTTAATGTGGGTCAGGACTGTGGCCATGAATTAACTGAGTACCTCCTGTTCAAAGTATCTCATGGGGTTTACATCAAGCTGTCAGGCAAGGATTTGGTCTCATCTGAAGTCTTGAACTGGAGGAGAGCGTCCACTTCCAGGCTTACTTACCAGGCTGTGTGCAGGCTTTGAGCACTAACCATATGGGTCTCTCCCCAGGACTCCCATGTGACACGGCAGCTTCCTCCAAAAAAGAGGTCTGAGACAGTGAGAGAAAGTGCCTAGGATGGGAGCCACAGTTTTTTAGAACCTAATCACCAGTGGCATCCTCTCACTTCAGTTGCATTCTAATTGTTACACGTGAGTGAGTCATTCCAGCCCACAGTCAAGGGGACACAGACAGTACACCAAGATATGAACACAGGTCGCTGGGGTCCCTCTGCTGCCCACCATCACATATCTCAGCGCTTCCTTTTATGGGGCAGGTGAAGGAAGGATAAAGGTAGGGAAGGTCTTGAGGGTCCTGCAGAGATTGCTGTGTGAACCAACAAAGCATTTGGATAAAAACAATGACTGACTCACATTATTTTATCTTTAGAAAAGTGGGTTTGCAACAGATATGAAATTGATAGCCCCTGTTCAAAATACTCAAATAATGAAATAATAATTACTGAGTATCTACAAGCTTAATTCTAAACTCGTTAGAGGAACATGAAAGATGTATAATGTGTTTCTAGTTACTCCTGTGGCCTTCTTTTCCATTATTGTCCTATGTTGCTGGTCCATACAACAGCAGAAAGCATCAGATTTGCGGTTGGGAAACTTTCAGTTTTGGCTGGGCCATTTTTGACTCATTGTCCTAAATTTTAATTTCTTCATATATAAAATGAGGATAAAATCCTTTGCTCTAGCCATCTCACAGGATTGTAAAGAGGAAAACATAAAATAAATTATGGGAAAATATTTTGTAAAGAATTTGTCATAGTAGAGATAGTTGTGCTATAGAAGCCGCAGTAACAGAATCAAATAAACTCTTTGGTCTGGCAAAAATGTTTCTGAAAAAAAAAAACTCTAGGAGTTTTTGCTGGTTTCTCTACCTAGCGGTCCCTTTGTTTTGCTTCCTATTGAAACGTTATTTAATTTTACAGCATGATTGATCCACTTATAACATGATCCACCCAATCACTTCCTATCTCCCTGAATGAAAATTAATCTCTTTATCAACTTTACTCACGCTGCTTTTGCCTGGTGGGCTTTACATTCTGGATGTTAATGGTCATGTGTTATATCCTCTACATGCTTGTGTACTTCATGGTTCAGGGGATTTTTCCAACTCAGTGTATTCCCAGTCCCTTCTTAAGTCATTTCAACAAACTTTGGGGGTGAGTAATAACAACTCATACAATAGTATAGGTTGAAATAATTATTTTAATCTCTGAATTTTCCAGGATCTAACACAGTGGTGCCCACTATAGGTACTCAGTCATTTTTGTTGTTGTTGCTGAAGTACATAAATAGAGTAATGGTCTAGATGGTTTCCATTCTGGAGAACTTCCCAGGGTCCCCCTGTTTTCACTGATGTCTAGTATCTTCACTTTGCTTAATGTTCCAACCCCCGCTTAACTGATCCTCGCATGTACCTGCCAGTGACCTCTAGATGTGCATAAAAAAGTCTATGTTTGTTGTACTCCAGGCAGGCAATTGAATTTGCTTCTTTATTTCAGGTCTTATTTAGGGTTGTTAACATGACTTTTGATGTTTTTTTTATTTTTATTTATTTTTTTTATTTCAGGATATTATGGGGGTACAGATGTTTAGGTTACGTATGTTACCCTTGCCCCCTGCCCCAAGTCTGAGTTTCAAGTGCGTCCGTCCCTCAGATGGTGCGCATCGCACTCTTTGTGTATGCATATACCCATCCCGTCCTCCCCCCGCCCCCCACAACCCTGCCTGACATCCAATAGGTGTTATTCTCATATGTGCACTTATGTGTTGATCAGTTAATACCAATTTGATGGTGAGTACATGTGGTGCTTGTCTTTCCATTCTTGGGATATTTCACTTAGTAGAATGCGTTCCAGCTCTATCCAGGAG
>CAUYSK010119274.1:0-75077 GCA_963575035.1 Avahi laniger
GATGGGTATATGCATACATAATGAGTGTGATGCGCACCATCTAGGGGATGGACATGCCTGAAGCTCTGACTCTGGAAGGGGTAAGGGCAATATACGTAACCTAAACATCTGTACCCCCATAATATGCTGAAATAAAAAAAAGATACTTACAGAAACTCACGAAACAGTCAATAAGAAAGCAAGTTAACTGATATTTTAATTCTTTACTACATTAAGAAATAGGTGCTGTAAAAAAAGGAAGCGACTGATGGTAGGCTTGGACTAATTCTTTTTTTTATTTTTTTATTTCAGGGTATTATGAGGGTACAAACATTATGGTTACACTTTATGTCTTTGCCTCACCCAAGTAAGGGTTAGAGGCATGCCCTTCCCCCTCTACAATGCTCCTTGTGTCCTTTAGTTGCGGGTTTCCCCCCCCATTCCCCTAATCCCTGGAGAGTATTACTGCCATGTGAGCACCCTAGTGTTCATCAGTTAGTACCAATTTGATGGCAAGTACAAGTGGAGCCCATTCTTCCAATCTTGTGGTACCTCACTTTGGATAATGGGCTTAAGTTTAATTGGACTAATTCTTAAAGGCAGCTTCTAGCTTTATGATTTTATATTTTACCATTGGGAAAAAAATGATGAAGATGTTTCCTATCAACTGTCTAAAGCACCAATTTAAGTGTACATCAGTGTAATGCTTTTTATTTGAATAACCAATGAGAGTTGCTTATTGATAACTTGCTAATGCATTCTTTATGCAAACAAATTATTCAATGAGCCACTTGAGTAATTCAGGTAAACATCATAATCTCTTCCAGGGATTGGGTTTTGTTCAAAGATAAATAATCAGAGTTAAAATAAGGAAAGAATTAGACTAATTCACATCCTTTATTTCTTTATATGTCATTTAACTAACAAGTTCCTTCAAGATTTTTAAAATAAATATGTATGACTCACTGATTTGGTGGACTGGATTTTTGTTTCTCCTTAGAATTTGCTTATTTTTAATTTTTTAAAATTTTTACATTTTTTCACTTTTTAAATTTCAAAATATTAAGGGGGTAGAAATGTTTTAGGTTGCATGGATCATTTTTGCAATGCTCGATTCCCAGCTACAGGTGTGCCCATCACCCACGTAGTGTTCATAGTACCCATTGGGTTGGTTTATTCCTCTCCTTTATAATGGCCATATTCAGCCCTTCTTAACCTGTTGCTAGTAGGTCTATCACAGCTCAGGTTGCTTATAATATTAAAAGATGAGACCCTCACATTATATCTTGATAAGTAATTTTCTCCCAGTGATTACTTATTTGCCTTATTTTAATTTTTCCTAACTCTGCTAAAAACTTAATAAGTTTTCTATTCAAGGCTGGTATATCAACCCTATTTTTAGCAATGGTTTTAAACCACTTCTTTGCTCCTCTCAAGGTAACCTTGGTGATATTGTTACATTTGTTCATTATCATTTTTTATGCTGCGACTATCTCTATTGATTTGTCTGTGGCCTTTGATTTGATGAATCACAACATATTGCTATTTGAGTGTCTCTCAATTTGGCAAGGTTTAACTATAGTGGAATGATTCTCAGGCTACATTAGTGAATAAACCCCAGTCATTTTGTTTAATGGTGTTGAATCTGAGGTGAAAATGTTACATTCAAAGTTACCTCAGGAGCTAATTACGGGGCTTTTTACTTTTTCAGTTTTTATTAATGACCTGCCGACATCATACAGTTCATGAAATGCTCTGAATATGTACATGTGGATGATCCGACCTCAGACCCAGCAAGAGCTCAGGCAAGTATGAAGGCATTGTGTGTTTAAATTAGAAATTTATTGAGTGATGCTCACAAAACAGATGCAAATTTTACCCAAAATACACAGGCTCACAATGTTTTAAACTACACAGAGCAATTCTGGGTAATTTTATATTCACCTACTTTATAAATAGAAGTAAGAGCACAGCTAGCTGAAATAGATGATGAAATGTATATCTGGGCCTTATATAAAACCCTATTCCCATATCAAATGCAATGTAATTTTAGATGGTAAAACTTAACATTTCAGAAGTATGCTGTTTCCCACTAAAGACTTAAAAAAAATTACTTCTTTATGCCCATCTCTCTGAGTGTAAATATGAAGGTATACTCTCTCCAGAATTATCTTTCTTAAACTTGGTAAATTAACAGTGGAAAAATATTCTCCACAGTAACAAAGGATTCTTCAAGACTACCTTGTCAATTACAATTTTGTATTCATCTACATATAAAGCATATACAAAGCCTGAATGCACACTGAATACAGTCCTTTCCTTTGGAAGTAACTTCTCAACTTATGGAAACTTCCTTCACGGCCTCTCTTGTAGACCAGGCAGGGCACTGGGCCCCATTTAGTGTAAGATTCCCTGTACTTCGCTTGGACCAAAGCAGAAGCATTGGGTTTGCAGATGGAAAGAGAAGAACGAACCAAGTTTAAATGGATGAATTTTGTGCCTGGGTTTTCATACATCTTGAGTCAGAGGCAGCCAGATTTTGGGTTCCAAGACCTCTTCAGAAGCTCATAATCAGCCTCATAATTATCTGTAGAAGTTGTGCATGTACTCAAGACAGAGAGATGAAAGGAACATGGCTTCTGTACTCAAGAGGTTACATTCCAATGGACTATATGGTGGTTAGGGGAATGTGTTTGTTCTGGTTTCAAATCCTGGTTCTGCTACAACCTGGCAGAGGAACACTGGGAAAATTGCTTATTTGCTTTGGCTTCAGTTTCCTCATCACTAATATCCATATATAATAATAATATAATCATACCTCCTTCATGGAGTTTCCAAGGGTTAAATTAGATAATATAGATAAGGGGCTTACAAAAGTGGCATACATACACAGTACTGAATAAATGGTTAACTATAACTATTATCAAAGAAATAGGCATCCTACAACAAGGTAAATGCTTGGAAGTATATACAAAACATTCTGAGAGCACAGGAGAAGAATCCATCAATTCCAACTTGAGGAAATGGTGATTGTATAGAAGAGAACTTCATAGAAGAGCTGACATTGAAAAATAATAGTCACCATTGACTGCACAGTTGCTACGTTACAAGCACTATATGGAGCGCCTTAAAGATTTTATCTCATTTAATCCTCACGACAATACCCTGTTAAATGTCCCTCTTTTACAGAGGACATTGAGGCTCAGGAAGGCTGAGTAATTTGCCCCAGGTCCTAAAGCCAGGAGGAGATGGAGCTGGGATACAGCTGGAAGCAGTGCTAGATTCACACCCAGATTTAGGCACACTGAAGTCTTTGCTCCTAACCACTAGGTGACTGTTCCTTTCCCCCTCGAGCTCATCTTGGAAGAATGTATGTGCATTTGCTAATTGAGGAAGAGGGGTAGGCAGAGAAAATTTCAGGCTGCAGGGAAAATGATGTGCAAAAGTACAGAGGTATAAAAATACGTGACAAGGGTTTGAGGACCACATCGTAAATGGCTATTTGGGCCATGCTAAAAAGGGTGAGTTTAGGCTTGTGAATAGTGGAGAACCACTGAAGAATTTTATCTATTTATTTAATTTTTTTTAGAGACAGGGTCTCACTCTGTCACCCAGGCTGGAGTACAGTGGCACGATCATAGCTCACTGCAGCCTCGAGCTCCTGGGTTCAAGTGATCCTCCCAAAGTTCTGGGACTACAGGCGTGTGCTACTGTGCCCAGTCCACGGAAGGATTTTAAATCCACTAAGAGAAGACAATCGGATTTGCAAGTGAGAGAAGAAATGCAGTGGACAGTGTATTGCTGGATGGATTGGAGGGCCATGACGTCAGGGGTAGGAAAAACCTTTGCAAAGAGGTTCATGACATCAGTCTGGGCCAGAAATGGTGAGAGCCTGAGGTTAGGGAGCAGCAGGAGAGTTAGAGTAGTAGAAACAACAGATCTGAGAAGCTTTTCAGTAGGAGATTGAACAAGGCTTGGTAACAGATGGCTTGAGTGAGAGAGAGGGAGGCTGAGGCTGACTAAGGTCTCCAGCTCTGTGCTGGTGGTTGGCATTAATGGAGATGGTGAACAGAAGGAATTTATTAATACTTAATATCCGGTTAAGGATTTGTTAGGTAAAGTCAGTGTTAAGAAACAGCAACACTTCTAAAGGAGATGTTGAGGATATAAGAGGGTGTTTTGAGAGAAGATTTAAACTTGACAATACAAACTTCTATTGTCTGTCAGAAAAGTAAAGGAGAAACTAAAGGTACCAGCACCTTGGAACTTTTCCAATTGCCATTACAAGCTCTTAGAGGGTCAGCAGAAATGGCAAGTATGCACAACTTTCAATTACAGTAAAAGCTCACTGATTTGGATTAATTGGGGTAAAGGGCAGCCTGAACAAATAAAAGTCTGATTTATAGAAAAAATTTAAATAAATTCAATTTAATTACTTTTAAGTATTTTCAGCTAACTCTATTTCCTATTGAAAATGAGAAATTGCTAAGAATGATTTGTAAATAATACAAAAAAGACACAATCTGAAGGGCAATTATATTAATTAGTTAATCAATTAATTAATCTAATAGATATCTAGTGCCCACCACATGCCAGGCACTATTGAACATGAATGATGCTTCTAAGTGTCACAATCACTTCGTGCTTTCAAAATAACCATTTTCCTTATTTTTTTGCAGATTCAAATTTTTAAAAGGCTTAGATATCTAAAAATTTGGTCTCAAAATGAGTTGCTTTCCTTGTTTTACAGAAAGTAAGAAGCTCTCCATTTAGATAATCACATTGAGTGAGGTGGGGCTTAAAAAGGTTTTCCTGTATCAGAGGCTCCTGCTGTATTAGTCTCTATGCTTCTGTTCTTACAACTCCTTCATCCATCTTCTTTCCTGCCACAGGCATAGTTTCTAAAATATAAATCTGATCCTGTTGGTCCCAGGTTTTGTCTTCTTCCATTTTAGATATCTACAGGACACAATTCAAGCAAGTGCTTTGGCATGGGATTCAAGATTGGTCACATCTCAATACTTATCTGTCTCTGTAACTGACTCAAAATTTATTACCTTCCTTCACATAGCCTAATGCTCCCTGTCTGTACTTTTGCATATGCTGTTCCATCTGTCTGGAAGTCCCTTCACATTTTGTCTTTGAACTTTAATTCATCCTTCAAAAACTTGCTCAGAAGGCACTTCCTCTTTTCTTTCCCTCCTAGATAGAATGAGTCATTCCTTCTTCTCTCTTACTTCTGTGATTCTGATATTGCTTATGTCACATGGACATTTGTTTATTTTTTTAAATATTTCTCTCCCTCACTAGACTATCAATTCCTTGGGGTTAGGGGCCTTCTTTCATTTAACTTTTTCTCTATGGTACCAAGCACGGCACCACACACAATATAGACACTAATAAGTAATTACTGAATTGAATCGAGCAGAGTGTCCTTAACTAGTGTAGACACTATCAAAGCTTCTTGCTTTGACCTTTTGATTACATTTACTCTTATCATAACAAAATACTGGTCATCATGGGAGATAGCAGGGGTAACTTGTGGTGATGATTAATTTTAAGTGTCAACTTGACTGGGCTAAGGAATGCTCAGCTGGTAAAACATTATTTCTGGGTGTGTCTAAGAGGCTGTTAGCATTTGAAAAGATTAGTATTTGAGTCAGTAGACTGAGTAAGGAAGATCTGTCCTCACCAACATGGGCACGCATCATTCAATCCGTTAGGAGCCCAGAGAGCAAAAAAATGAAAGAAAAAAAGAGGAAGGGTGCATTTGCTCTCTCTTCCTGAACTAGGGCATCCATCTTCTCCCACCCTCAGACATTGGAACTCCAGGTTCTTGGGCCTTTGGACTCCAGGAGTTACACCAGTGGTCTCAGTGTCTCAGGGCTTTGGCCTCAGGCCGAGAGTTACACTATCAGCTCCCCGGTGTCAGGCCTGTGGACTCAGGTCGAACAGTACCACTGGCTTTCCTGGTTCTCCAGCTTGCAGACAGCTTGTAGTGGGACTTGTTTGCCTCCATAATCGCATGAGCCAATTCCTATAGTAAATGCCCTCTTCATCTATCTGTCTGTCTTTCTGCCTGTCTGTCTGTCTTTCCTATTGGTTCTATTAATATTTCTCTAGAGAACCCTAATATGGGTAAAATTAAAAATCAGGTAATGTTGTTTCTTGCTATAAATCTGGGTTGAAAGGGTGCTTTACTATGATGCTTATGTGTTTTCTTTCCTTTAGATTTAATTTATCTGTACATTCCCCTCCCACAACTAACTCACTCCCAGCACATCTTCTTCCTATCGCTGTCTCTCTATCACGGTCTGTGTAGGTTCAAAGTCAACTCTATAATTAGATCAGAACTTTCTCTTTATGTCTCGATTTAGTGATGTGTCATCAGAAGCTCAGAATATTTCACATTTCAGGGTTAGGCACATTTAAGTGCTATCGTTCACCTCCATAAATTCATGCTACATTTAATCCTCTGACTATTAACTTTCTCCACTGTCCAACCCTCCCGGCAATTCTGTCTTAGGGCACCTAACAGTAAGTGATCACTATGACAAGATGAGAAGTAATTAATTAGATTGATGTTCAAAGAGTTCCCCTCAAGTTGTCAATACCCATATTTATATCATAATGCTACAATTTTGGCAGAATTATTTGCTTTTTATGAAAATCTGATGAAGCAATTTTCAGATTTCCTAACATGAATCAAAAATTTGAAAAATACACAGATACATATCTATACTCCTGTTAACTTTTCTCCATTTTAAGTAATTTTACACTTTGGGATTTGAGTTGGGAAAGGAGATTAATCACATATGATTAAAAATGGGTTTTCAAATGGATTTCCTAGTCTAGTTTTGAAAAGTCAAGGCATTCTAATATAATTTCACTCATTAGAACAGGTTAGTAATAGAGTCTACTTAAGCACTTTTTGTATCTTTGCAAAGTACAAAAAGAGTAGCAAATAGATTTTTCTTCATTTCTATAAGAAAGTCATTTAATAATTTGAGATCCTTCTAAAATGCTGCAGAACGTAATCTGTGTGAGGCTTTAATGTACATAAATACACACACATACACAAATAGTATTATAAGAGAGAAGAAACACAGAATGTTTCTTAAAACTAACCAAAGAGAAAAGGAGTAGTGAAACTCTTAATAGGTGATTATTTTCATATTATCCAATGAAAATAAACTTCATGCCATATTTTTATAGATCCAAATGTTTTAGAGGTTGGTGTTTAGGATGGTGCATGTAATTAGAAGTTTACATGTCTACAGAACTCTGATAATGTTTTGCCTGGGTGGACTACTTTTGTTATCCATCGTGAGTTGGCAGAAAATTATAAGACGAAATGATAGGTGTTTTATCAGAATTATTGTTATCTGTTCAGAAATGCTGATCATTTTACTCGAAGGCTATATTTTTAAAACTTTAACTCCATTTTATATCACTGAAGAAGACATATTTAATACTAACAAAAAGCTTTAGTGAAAGGACTTCCCCTAATCCTTGCCTACTGCATGAAAGAAGCTAATTTAAGGAATTTATTTTATTTCAAGAATCCCATCACAAAGGATCACAAGTTCCATAACTGATGATACCAGGACTATAATCGGCCTTCCTGTTTGTATTATTACTCATCAAAGACGGATTATTACTAACACCACAGGACAGTGGGAGAGAGCCCCTCACTGGCCTTTGTTTAAAGGAGACTTCAGCAGGAGTGTCCCTTAGTGATAGTCTGTGAAATCCCAATCAATGCATAGATTCAACTCTACATCTCAATTATATTGATGACATAGTATTTTATCCTTTTCAATGTACGAGATGCATGAAATAATGTCTATCCAGCATCTAGGCCAGTCACTCCGTGCCACCTGGTAAATGTCCATTTAAGAACAAGCAACAAGTTCAGGTTCTGTTGGCCTCCATGCCTGGAGCTAGGGCCTCTTGCTAACCTTCGGGGATACTTTTATGTGGAGGGCTTTGATGAAGGCAAACCTGAAGGGAACCTGTGAGTAGCTTCTGTGGGATGGTAGCTCCCCTAGTCTTATTTATGCTCAGATCCCAGTGCAGTAGTGATACATACGTTAAGTACCAAGAAATAGCACTTGCTTAAGGAAGGTAATGGGGGTGGAGATAGTTTACAATAATTCCTGGTAGGTCATGGTATATAAAATAAACAAAGTGAACATTTCTTACTCTATTATGCCCTATACTACAATTCAATAACTATTAAATATTATTAAATGCCTGTTACGTGAAAGACCCAGGAGTTCATGATCTAAGAGCTCTGTACTGCTATTAATTGTCCTGGTGGATTAACCTTTTACTAGTATCTCTTAATGCCACAACTTGGGTGACCTAGCTCAGAAGTTTACTGCAGGTACTCATTCATTCATCATTCAGTTGGTCAGTCAACACATTTGTTGAGCATTTAGCATGTGTAGACATTGTACTAGTTATTGAGACTGAATAACTTCTGGGGTTCTTTGCTATGCTAACTGACTTACCTAGCCCTAGACTGATCCTTTTTTCTAACTTACACTACAGGTTTTAATGCTGACTCCTCTATTGATTCAAGCTGTTATAGAATTCTTGGCTGTATTAGTTCATTAGTTCACTCTGCCTGGTCTTCTGTTCGTGGCTCCTGCCTTCAACTCTTGGCCTTCACCCTGATAGCTGGGCTTACCTACTGTCTTACTGGTCTCTGTCTCAGGACCTAGTTGTGGGTTCTTGGGCTTATTTCTAATCTATATAAGACTATTGTCACTGGGGTTCTACCATTGCACTCACAGACAATTTAGGGGATTTATGTCTGTGTAAGGGCACCTCTGCAGATAGCTCCAGGTCATAATCTCTCAGCAAATGAGTGTGCCTGTTATCTACTGCCACAATATGCAGGGTAACAGCCAACCACACCACACAACCCAGTAGTATGAAACGATAAGCATTTACTCAGCATATGAGTTTGTGGGTAGAGAGGATGGTTGTGCTTTTGGCTGCCAAGTCATCTGCAAGGCAGGTTTATTGGTTTTGCTGGTCTTTCTCCCATATCTGGGGCCTTGGCTTGGACAACTGAGTTGAGTCAGCCCTACTTCATGCAGCCTGGGTTTATGTTCATGGCAGTGGCAGGTTCTGAGAGAGAGTGAGAAAGCATGCAAGGTCACTTGAGGCTTGGGCTCTGAACTGGGACAATGTCAGCTTCACTGACCATTATTGACCAAAATAAGTCACAAGAGCAACCCAGAATCAAGGGATGAGGAAGTAGATTGCCCCTTCTTGAAAGGAGTAGGTGCAAAGTCACAAATAGAAGGAATCTGGAAAATTGGGGCACCTTTTTGCAATCCTTCTTCCACAATGAATTGGTTTCCAATCATTAAAGATTGTGTTTCTCTGCAGTCTTGAGCTTGAACTGGGGTGGGAATGGGGAAGTGGGCCTGAAGTGTGGCAGAGAGAAGGGAGACCAATGTGGAGTTTTTCCATCACAGCCTGAGAGCTGTGCACAGTGCCACAGGAAGGAAGGATAGGTGAATGGAACGAGCAAGGCAGGGGTCGAGGCATACATGAAGTAGAGTCCAAGGCCTTCTCCTTCTAGATGTTCAGCTGAATCCCACTTTCCTCTTGGCTTTCAAGGACAGGAGGAAATTATAAGGAATATTCAGGGTGGCTTTCCTCCAGGAACTCTGTGGGACCCCCACCACCTGGATGGTAGATGCAACCAGGAAAAAAATATTGGGCACCGAAAGCAGTTTCTCATCATAAGTTTCTGAAGGTGGACACCTACTTCCAGGCTTCTACAAAGATACATAGGATATGGTGGGGTTTGCGGGGGGAGGTATTTCTGATATAGGCTTTTTTATAAATTTAAAGGTACCATGGCTTCTTGTTTACCATGCACACCTATTTTATTTACCTTCAGAAACAAAATGTTCTCTTATACACTGTTGATGGGAATGTAAATTAGTATAACCTCTACGGAGATCAGTATAGAGATTTCTCAAGGAACTAAAAGTAGACCTATCATTCAATCTTGCATTGCCAGTACTGGGTATCTACCCAAAGGAAAATAAATAATTATGTCAAAAAGATACCTGCACTCACATGTTCATTGCAGGACAATTCATAGTTGTAAAGATACGGAATCAACCTATGTGTCCATCAACTGATGAGTGGATAAAGAAAATGTGGTATATATATATATATATATATACCATGGAGTACTACTCAGCCATAAGAAAGAATGAAATAATGTTTTAATGTTTAAAGCAATATAATTGTTTTGTAGCAACTTGGGTGGAACTGGAGGCCATCATCCTAAGTGAAGTAACTCAGGAACAGAAAAGTAAACGCCACAAGTTCTCACTTACAAGTGGGAGCCAAACTATGGCTACATAAAGGCACACAGAGTAGCATAATGGACACTGGAGACTCAAAAGGGGGAAGGCTGGAGGGCGTGATGGATGAAAATTTCCTGTGGGGTACAATGGACACCACTTGGGTGACAGGTACACCAAAAGCTCAGATTCCACCACTAGATGAATACAATACATGCATGTAATGGAATTCAACTTGCATCCACCCCCTAACGCTATTAAAATTTTAAAAAAGAAAAAAAACTAAAGTGTTCTTTTATTCTGTTTCTTCATCCTTTCAGTTACTCATATTCACTGACTTGAGAAAATGGTGGGCCAAACCATATTTCCTCTTTTTCCAATATTTTTTTAAAGAGATGAGATTCATCTCCAGGGAAGCATTAATATAGAAAGGTTTTGCTGAGAAGCAAAGTATATTTGCTCAGATTTTTGAAGTATCGTTGTTGAGGGATGTGCACTTGTACCACATGGTTTCTAGGATAAATGGCTTTAGACTGGCTTGGCTTAGCAGTATTCTTTGGGGTGAGTTTAAATGAGTATGACTGTATTTATTCAATTCATTCCTCTTAAGTACAGTATTTGTGTTGCTTTGTAATTTATTTATATCTGAACACTTACTTTAGCATTTGATTAGTGTTTTCTTTACTCGTAAGAATGTATAACTACAAAGAACAATCCCTCTCTTGTCATCAGACAAATACATGTGATTATTTCTCTACAAGTAAGATGTATAGAATGATGGCATCTCAGAGTCAGCAGATACCGCAGTCATTATTTCACAGCTATACTGATACGAAGACATGACAGTTTATGTTCCAACTTTACATCTTTTTCTCCTCTATGCTGCATGAGCCTCAGAAACACCTGTGACTTTTGTTCAATTTCTTTGATTGACAATTGTCATGGTGTCTAACACTTTGTAGGCATTGTTTGACAAAGTGATTCTTGGCAATGAATGAGTTGGCAAGAGATCTTTTTTCACTGTCTTGGCTCTTCCTCCCACCTCTGACACAGCACTGCCCCCAGGTGGGGGAAGGAAGGTGAAACCTACAGAAAGACAACACCCTGTGTGGCCCCGTGGAACTTGTCCTATGTCTGGCTGAGGAAGCTGATGACAAAAGATGCAAAGGCATGAAAGCAAATGGCAGCAGGTCTTTTTCGCTGAAATACGGAATGATGGAGATACATCAGCACAGGTAGGTTGGATCTAGGCTAATCCTCCAGAAAGTGGGAAGTCTGAAGACTTTTTAGCACAGAGTTTCAATATCTAGTGGCACTGAGGAAGAAAAGGTTAAGAGAAGAGCATTAAAGATGAGGAAAATAGTTAAAAATCTATTGCAATAGACTAGACAAGACAGGACTGAAGCAGTTAACAAAGGTGGGATTTTGTTTTGTTTTTCCTGTAAGACATTTTAGAGACTATTGACAAAATGGGATGTAAAGGATAAGAGAGAGGAAGAATTAGATAATAACTTCAGAGCTTCTGACTGGGACATTGTAATATTATTAATGGGGCTGGCAAAAATAGAGAAAGGAACATGTTTGGGTAGAAGGTGAGCTCAGTTTTAGGTGTATAAATATGAAGTAGGAAATCAGAGTAGAGATGGGTAATGAATAGGTAGAAGATACAGCCTGTGTTCAGGAGAGATTTGGAGGTAAGAGCTACAGATTTGGGAGTCACCGGCATATGTGCAGTTAGCAGAAGCCATTAAGTGAGCCAAATTGACCAGGAAGGAGGTGTGTACTGAGAAAATAAGCATGACAAGGATGGAAACAAACACCAGAATGGGTGGGTCTAAGAAAGAGAAGTCAACTGAAAGGAGGAGAAAGCAACACAAAAGCTTTAAGGACAGTTACTGATTGAAACAACTTTTGCAAATTGTTTCTTTGATTTAAGTTAAGCTACTTACAGTACTGTAAGTATCACTCACAGCACAGAATCCAAACACTTGGATATATTTGCTTGTATGTACAGAAGGATGGAAGCTACGGATTGAAAAGCCAGCATTTATTATTCTCCTATTTCAATGAGACATATATTTCCTATTGTGTGGGCAAAATCATTCCATCTGTCTAAGACTCTAATTAAAGTTAGTTGGAAGACTCAGAGGTACACTTCCTTGTGTTACTTGTCTCATTTTTTTTTTTGTCTTAAGGCAATTAGTCCTAATCAGTTCTTGTAATTATTAGTTTTTTAAAATGTATAAATATAATATGTTTATTAAAAATTCAAATAACACAGAAGGATTTTTTCCAGGTAAATATTTTACTTCCCCAACCCAATTGCTTAGTCTCATTTCCCAGGGGCTCATTGTTTACATTTCTTTTATATTCTCCCAGAAATTTTTGTCCTTATGATTTTAGATACATACGCATATATGTACATTTAAGAAGATCTGCACAATGCTTTAATAACCTTTATGCTGGATTCTTTCCAAATGTGTGCAAACCATACTGTACCATACTTCTCTGCTCTGAAGTATGAAAGAGCTAGAAAGTTCTTCTCATGATCTATGGGTGTAGAGTGACCTCTCTGTAGATTGTCTTTGGCAGAAGCCCAATGTTTCTTTGCTCAAATCTACTTATTTCTTAATTACTATCAGCCCCACATTTTAATTTTATTTAATAACTCATTTGCATATCCAGAGCTATATGGATGTGCCTACTTGTCAGTGGGTGGTCCCACCACTTTTCATCCTGTACTTACCGGGACAGAAGGGCCACAGCCCCTTGGACTGTTCAGTTTTCTTCCTTTCCTCACCAACCAGCTCTAGGAAGGGAAGGGTTGAGTAGAGAAAACTTTTTTTTTTTTTTACCAATGACATGAAATATAACATCCTTGTTGGAAAGCAGAAGAATAAATCAATGGTTTAGTAAGAATAAATTATTTTTTCACTCTTGGGGAATCTTGAAGAAAATTCTTTACGGTGCCTGAGACTCTTGACACCACCATACAGCGATTTTTCCATCCTATGGGAACAGATGCAACTGATAAAGTGTGATCACTTTTTTTTTTTTAAATACAAGGCGTACTGTTGTCACCATTTTTTCCGTATCTATTCTGGGGAAGAAGAAATAACATCTGCAAATCCCTTTAAAGAAATTGTGCTTTTTTGCTTGCACTTTTTGATATATATAGATTATGGAATAGCTTATCTCGTTATATCTCAAATAAAGCAAAAGGACTTCGTATTTGGATTCTACAATGGGCCCAAAATTTCTATTTATGATAATAAAGAGCCAAAATGCTGACTTGCTTTTCTAAAACAGGTACTTGGTGGGCTGTGGTTATAGACAGGAGTCCTCTTCTACCCAAGGCTCATTATAATCGTTTGTATGACTAATTGAAGATGCTCACCTTCAGGCAGAGTGCTTGAAGCACTGCAGGTAAAACACAGGTAGTCCTTGCCTACAGCATTTGATAGAGATCACTATTATGAAGAACACAGAGCCCAAGGGAGAAAATATTTTCTTGCTGTACATCTTAACATAGTCCTTCAAATCTTGTTAACATTCAAATGTCTAATTTTTTTTGTCGAGTTCCCTAAAGCTATTCATTTTTGTGTCCTATTAAATAAGCAGCACGATGGCTTACTCTGAGTAGACTTACAATGTGTTTGCAACAGTGAATTAAATGTTGAATGTGGTGCATTTATGATTCTGATTCCTTCTTTAGTCAATTTAAGTTCCAGATGACAACAGATAAGTTGCATTGCCAATTTGTCCTCAGTTTCCTCATCAGTGATATAGGATGAATTATACCGCTCCTTATAGACTCATGTAGACTCATGAATAATATTGGAATAGTTTGTATGAAGTGTTGCTAATTTTCCCTAAGATTCCAGTGATATGTCTATGATATAAAGTAATTCCTTAGTTTCATATTGTTGTTTCTCAGGGACAAAGTCATTGTCTTTTGTTTGTTTTGAAAGTGATTTGAAAATAATAGTGACGATCTTAAACCAATGCACCCTTTGATTTTTTTGTTGCAGAAATATTTACTTGCTATGCTTCCACTTTCCACTGCAGTAAACGTGTTAGCTTCTAGAAACTGCCCTGGAAAGCTAAGTGAGGTGATGAATTATTTTTGGAATGGTAATTTCAGTCACTAACATCATTACTTCTCATTTTCTTCATGCTTTTGGACACCATTGGAGGGGGGGAAAGAGTACATTACTGTAAGGTGGGGGTCATATAATATGGAATAACTGCATTCATAACTCTTCTACCTACTTGGCAGAAAAATCAATGGGCTGCATTTTATCATTGCACATGGGGACAGTTATGTAGTGCTCCATAGATTATAAACATTTGATGGGGCTCTAGGAAAAGCTAGAGAGAGGGGAATACCTAGATAAAAATTAAGCTTGAAAATTAACAGCAAATATTTCTAAAATATCCTGGAAGAGTAAGGAATACGAATTTATTTTGTGTCAATGGTCTAATATCTTCACTTTTCATTTTAAACATTTTCACTCATTTTTAATTGGTGGCCGCAGTGGCCTTCACGGCATTACTCAAATCACATTTTCCGCACTGTAAATGCTGTAATTTACAATCTCTTTTGTATTAAGAACAAATAAGGCAGCCTTAAAAATTATGCATAGGTGTTTAATTCACTTCTTAATTTTGTTGTTGAATTGTCTTATGGCACTTATGTTTGGGCATCCGTCTTCTCTCAAGGAAATAAATGACTATGCCTTCTTCATCTTTGTATCCAAGTGTCCTGCCCTGTGCCTTGCACATTACAGACACTCAACATTTGCTGAATAAATGTCCGAATGAATGAATGAATAGACTAAACTGCAATGTAGTGTCTTGAAACATTTCACCCACAAAGAATGCTTGACTTTTTCCTCCGAGATTACCAGCTCATTCATTACATCTCACATTATGGTGGTTATGTTGCAGATAAGTAAATTGAAAGTCACTAATAATTTTCCAAAGTATTTGTAAGTATGCCAGGGATCAATGTCTCTAGCTATAGTGAAAAGTTTGTAAACGTAAAAAGGGCTGTAATGAAAAGATAGAGGAATACTATCAGATGTTTCTGATCTTGACAGAGAGGGGGGAGGTGTAACTCTCAAGACTAACTTCGTTTTCCCAGTTATTTACCATCCATTGAAAGAAGTTATGTCTGAGTTGTGTTAGCATTGATCGTGAAGAATTTAGTCCATAAGCAGTAGCTTATTAATGCTCTCAGGAAAAAAAAAATGAGCCTTGTCTTTCTTTGCATTTGTAATGCACTCATTTGTAGGGCATAAAGCTTTCCCTAGGTGCTGGCACACCAAAGTACGTTTCACCGAGCTGACTTACAACGTGGTCTGGTCTCTAAGAGATTGCTGCAACAAACGAAGGTGTAAGGAAAATGACAGAGCTCTGTACTGTGCACGGTCCATGAACATTAATGAGAGTTATAAATGTTCTACCAGCGAAGTACAATATGGACCCCTGAAGTTGTTTTTATTGGTATTTATTCATGGCACGATCAGTTCTGTGGCACTTATTAACACATAACAGATAAGGTTCCTGCCCTGAGAAGCTTACAGTCTAATTCAAAGAGATGACAGCTATCGTAATATGTTTTAGTGAGCTGGGCTACTCTCCCAAGCATCATGATACCCATAGGACAGTGGAATATGGTCTTGGTCCTTGATGAACTGAATTCATTGCTTTAAAACAAGTAATGTTTCCGAACGCTCCCGAACATCTGCTGCTCTCACCAGTGGGGGTGATTATGTGGGCACTGATCACTCACGTTGAGGGAGAAGATAAAAAACTAAGACAGAATTTTGGAAAATGGAAACAAGCAAATAAAAAACCACACAGAGAACTTCCAATTGCCATACCGACTCTATAAAAGCATCCAATCTGGGACTAATCATTTCAGTCATTTAGAAGCAGGTTTGTGTCTCCCTTTTCATAAGCGTCTCGCCCTGCTATAAATGACATTCTGTTTTATGAAAGTATAATGTGAAAATCTACTGATAAGCCAAATAATAAAAACTTTATAGCATGTCAGGGCTTTTTTATTATTATTATTTAACCTCAATCAAGTTATAATACTGAACACATGTATCCTTGGCCTAAATCACTTTGTCAAGTTTAACTGTATATTCAACATCATTTACATGACATATGATCTAATACTGGAGAACAACAATACCATTGTAGTGTTAATTGAAAACTCCAAACCGAGAGCCAGAAGAAACCACGGGTCTGATTGCTGAGGGTCCCAGGGAAGGGGATCTATTCCCACACCTGCAGTTGGTCCATAACACTAACATTGTTACCGACATCTGGGTCTAATCAGTCCAGAGGCCTTCCTATGCAGCTCCTGGGGCACATAAATTTAGCATTACATTCATTTTAAAAGCCCCCTCTTTCAGCTTTTTAAGGACAAGATAGATTCATGGCTCCACAGAGTCTAACAAAGTAGAAACCACAAGCAGAGTAAGTTACTGCCACAGGCCTCGCCGACTGGACTTACCAACTCTTTGCCACTTAAATAATGGAATTTTATGTTCAGCCCTGGCTATCGAAAACGTGTTTCCACCGAAAGTGAAGTTTGACTGAAAAGCTGTATTAAAAATGAAAGCAAATCCTCAGAAACTGAGCCAATTTGTATAAATCAGACTTTATGTAAGGATATGAGATAATATCTAACATAGAAATACAAGCTTAGGAGTCATAATTTGCCTCATTTGCTTTGTACCTGGAAGACCTTTTAGAATTGACTCCTCATAGTGTACTTTAAGGAGGTTTGCATCCAAAGGGACTTTTCAGAAGAAAAGTTGAAGATTTTTCAATCTTTCGGTGGGACTTTGGATGGATGGCTTCTCAGGATAAAAGGTCTGCTGGACTCGCTGGTATTTTCTGCAACTGTTCTGCAAAATGTAGCTTTTACGAAAAGCTCTGCTGCCACTCAATGTGAGTGAAAACGAACTACCCTCTTGTGTTTTATGCAGATGACCTAGGTAAACCAGAGTTCTATAAAAGAAAAAAAGCCTGCACGATTTTTGGAGCAACAATTTATTAAAGATATAAATACGAAATAAAGCGAAATTTTAAAAAATCATTGGCAATTTTGCAAACTACTTGCTTGTGTGCTTTAGACCAATTTACCGTAGGGCAGAATTTTTAATTTGTTTTGGGTTTGGTTGTTTTCTCTCTTTTACTGCATTTCCTTCTTTTATATTGCTAAAAAAGGATTGCCCAAAAGGCTGAGGAGTTAGGAAAATAATTGTGTGGGTTGATAAAGTTTGTGCTTGCTGGCTGCATTGTTTTATTTTTATTGTCTCAAATATGACACCTGGCCTTCAAGTCAAAGACTCCCTGTGAACTGAATAAATTGCCCAGCAAGCATTCCTAAATAGTCTAATATTGGAAATTAGTAAACAAATGAGATTAATGATCACCAAATAGAAGTGGGAAGAGGAAAGACATTGTCCTTTGAATTTATACCAAATAATAGGACAGGCATTATTCTCCTTAATGTTGTAGAGAGCATTTGGTGATATGGTACCTCATCTCATCCAAGTACTTCAACATGGGCTCAATTTTTTTCTTTCTATTCATATTTTATATATGAATAGCCATAACTTATGAATAGGCATAACTTATGAATAAAAATGTGAAAACCAAACTGGCATATGTATAAAAATGCATCAATTCACTAGGAAATAAGCATTTTGCATAAAAAAGAGATTTCCAGAATTCTTGGGTAGAGCAAAGATGAGAAAATCAATGACAGTCCCCCAAGAAGTGCTGTACAGTTCAGGATATGGTGTTCATAAAAACAATCTGATTCATGAAGAAAGATTCAAATAATGTTCAAGCTACTGTATTTAAGAAAAACAGGATATACTTCTACATTTTAAACATACTTCCCCTCCAAAAAAAATATTTCGAAGAGAATGTTTCAGTTATGTGGAGAATCCAGGGATGTAAGGATGGATGCTTCCACAAAGTTGTCTATGTAAGTAAAACCAGTATAGACATTTGGATCTGTGACCAGAGTACCTGCAATAACGGAGCAGCACGAACAGTGTCTACCATGTGCCAGGCACTGAAGTAGGTGTTTTGTGGTAGTCCTCGTGGCGAAGGCCACCTTCCTCTTCTAAACTAGCTGGCTTCCTGGCTTGATTCTTACAACACAATTGTTTTGTGGAAATACTTATGTTTTCAGTCTTTCATTTGGTTTCTAGAAACCAGAGGAATTCTTACATTCAATGTGCTGTGATTATTATATTCTACTCACATTCCACTTATTGTGATTTATATTTTGAAGATAGATTAAAGCTGGGTCAGGGCTGTCATGACCATTCAAAGTATAAGGTACATTTATAAAGGTATAGTGTTTATTTTATTTGTTTAATGAGAAGTGATAGGCATGGTATGAGGCTGGAGGAATTCCCACAAGACAGACTAAAAAGTGTTGACAATTTTCCATTTCCCAAATAATGCATGCAGTTAAACCCCATAGTTTATTTGTTTAAAAGCTCTTTAATATTCACTTTAAATATGTTTTTAAATACCTTTTTCCAGTAAGCTTAACTTTGTAATTCCAACCACTTTCGGGAAGAGAGTATGCAATTTGCTAACAGACCACTTGATGTAGACTAGAAGCCAACCCAAGTCATTACCAAATTTTAGTTTGTTTCCTTTAGAAGCTATGGAATACCTAAAGTTGTCCACACATCTGGGTTTACACCCATTTCCTAGTTCTCCCTGGTAGGGTAACAATGGGGGTACATAAAGGGAAATTTCAGAAAGTTATGGCATCTCTTAATATTGGGTAACCTATATTTCTCCAGACAAAAACAAGATGGGGTCACAATAAGATCACAGTAACAGTGTATGGAAAAACAATCCTCTAGATCAGGCACAACCTGAATAATGGCAGACTTCTCGTGCTTTTCCCAAATCCTATAGGTACCATTGATTGAGTTTGTCATATACCAAGTGCAAGCTAGGTGGGCTACATACCTTATCTTACTTAATCACTACAACAGAATAACAAAGTGAATAAGGAAATTGCAGCTCATAGAGATTAGGTAATATGCCCAAAGGCACACAATTAATAGGATTTATCTGACATTTTACACAGTTCTTTCATAGCCCTTATCACAGTTTATGTATTGGCAAAATTATTGATTAACGGCTTCTTCTACTTTGTGAGGGCAGGGACTTTATCTGTTTTAAACCCAGAGCCGGAAACAATGCCTAGTACATTGTAGGTTCTTAATTTCTTGTCCTTATCATTCACTGGTAGCCAACTCCAACCCAAGTGACTATGGTGATGTATGCCCTCTTTTTCTGCTCCCAAGACTTCAATGGCAACATTAAAGAAGGAGTTGTGAGCCTTTGACTTTCACATGATTCTTGTTCATATCTCAAATGGATTTTGTGCTCAGGCTCTTTTATTTTATTTTAACTACCTCCCCATACCAAGCTTCTCCACAGGCACAGTCTCTAGTGAAAAAAGTGAAACTACAGGACAAAGGTAGCAGCCCTTGCCTTGGTATATTTTGGTTCAATACTGCCCTTCCCTCATGACCTTAGTGAGCCAAACTTGTGCTCTGGGACTCTCTTTCCGCCATTAGGAGGGAAGATCATTCTCAAGTGCCTTAGATTCTTGCAAAGTAGCTCCTTGTTGGACTTCCAGGTTTGCTCAGGCTCTGTGAGCCTGCAGAGTATTCAAGGTCAGCCTCTCGGGCTCCTGCAGTACTTGAGTTTGCATTGTTCCTGAAGAGCTTCACAGCCCGTAATAAGACAGAATCTGTGACCTGGAGCCCTCACTCACAAAACACCTTGCTTCCAAATGCTTCCAAGGGAAGAATAACCTGTGATCAAGGACTTAACAGAAAATGACAAATTGGAAGGCTCGGTGTTAAAATGGAAGAATGATATACTTTACATTATGGCTTTGCCAAAAATGTTGTATTTTTATTGTCATTTTTGGACTAACTCAATAGAAATTGAGGTCAGTTTGGTCTTCTTTCAACTTTTTCTTTTCATTGAATTCTCTCCAGCTTGAGGAACTTTGTGCAAGCTGTTGCCTCTGCTTGGCCTGACCCCCACGCCCCCATTCCCACATCGCCACACTCTATTTCCTCCACTGGGTTTCAGCCTAAATGTCACTTCATCAGAAAGGTGACAAAGAGGCCGGGCGCCGTGGCTCACGCCTATAATCCTAGCTCTCTGGGAGGCCGAGGTGGGCGGATCGTTCTGAGCTCAGGAGCTCCAGACCAGCCTGAGCAAGAGCGAGACCTCGTCTCTACCAAAAATAGAAAGAAATTAATTGGACAACTAAAAATACATATAGAAAAAATTAGCCTGGCATGGTGGTGCATGCCTGTAGTCCCAGCTACTTGGGAGGCTGAGGCAGTAGGATTGCTTGAGCCTAGGAGTTTGAGGTTGCTGTGAGCTAGGCTGACACCACGGCACTCGTCCCAGGCAAGAAAGTGAGACTCTGTCTCAAAAAAAAAAAAAAAAAAGAAAGGTGACAAAGAACATTCAGAGACTTCATTTGGTTCCTGTCATTTTCTCAGCACCCTGTTTATTTCCTTCACAGCACTTGCCACTATTTGTACCTTTATGTTGTTTTGCTTACTCATTTATTCAACGTCTATCTCCTCTTCTCCAACCTATTTGAAGGCAAGGCCATATTTGCCTTAATCAAGGCCTCTTCTAGTACCAAGAAGCCTGGCAAGATTAGAAAATGTGCCCTCTGATGTCCTTTTGACTGGGCATATTTTTCAGGGCACAGTCTAGTTCCTCAGATTTTAGGAGGGGTATTGACACTTAAAAGAAAAATCTTATTTATTGAACAAACTCATAAAATAAAATTTTCTTCTCTTCTGGAATACTTTCCTTTCTGCCAATCCAGACTACCTAGTTGCCTCAAATTGCAAGGCCTTGGCAATCTTTTGTCTTAAGAAACGTTTTCTTAGAAATGACGGTGGGGAATTACTTGGATGTTAGCTACCTATGTTGTTCTGTTGTTGGATGTCTTTTCACAGCTTTTTGTCTTTTTCACTCAATTATGTGATTATTAGTATGCCTCTAAAAAATTAAAACTTGGCACAACCTTGATGGAAAATAGGAACTTATAACCATGTTAGTACAAAAACAACTGGGGGAAAAATACTAAAAGAATAGCAAAGACTAGAGAAACACTTAAATCTTCAGAGATTCCTGTCCAGCCATTGGCTTAGAAGATAATAGGTACTGCACAAAAAATAGTGGGCTATGTCCAGGGTCCTAAATGACCAAGCGCCTAGTAAATTTTTAGTGGTACCACCATTTAATAAAAGCATGCTACAAACATCGATCTATTATATTTTAAAATAGGAATAAATGTAAGTAAAACAGATACTGTGGAAGACAGAATCTTTGAGCTTACTCAGTGTTTAGAGTGTTTAGACACGTAAAAACCTGTTTTAGGAGAATGATACAGTACAGGGTGGCAAAGAATTAAAGTGCATAAAAATGTATCCAACAGATAATCAACTGAAAGCCCAGTGGACACAGGGCCAGAGAGTAGTTAGGATTGGATGCTTTCTTCCAGTGGGATTCTTTCTTTTAATTATTAATCTATTTAACCTTTGGAAATGAAATATTTATGTTTTAATGGAAAATCTACATTTCATTATAAAATTAAAACTCATTGCTTTTGGCTTCTTTACTCCTCACCAAAGTATTCTAAGTTTTGTGTGTTCAATGTTTAATATAGAAAAAAGAAATAGTACCAAAAAAGTCTAGAATAGAGGCATATTTAGGTACAGGTTCTAATCACAGTTTTTGGCTCTTGGAAAACATTATATCAAATAACTTAAACTCAGTGTTTGAACTCTGTCTAGTTGGGTTTGTTTGGTCCAAACTTGTAAGTTAGGCCCCTCTTCTGCCTCCAGCTCAGCCTTGCTATCTCAGTCTGAGTCATTCCAACCTGCACATCTAATCTCACAAATAATGAAAGAAACTTTTAATGTCAATTCCAAAATTATATCCACTATTGCTGATCTAATTATTGTATTAATCAATCATTTTTTTTGTTATTGTCCCAATGAACCAACCAACATGTTTGTCAACAATTTATAGAGAGGACAATATACTTTATTAAATTATATTCATTCAAAAGTCAGGTAACTGGGTAGAAATCATTTTTTCTCTTGACTATGCTTTGGAAAATTATAATTAATGCAGTAATTAAATGAAATCAAAATTTTTCTTATTCTGCTAATGGTGATTTTTCCCCCTGTGCCTCAGTTTCCTTGTCTATAAAATGGAGATAACATATTTGATTTGTTACTTTATTACCATCTTTGTTAAGTTATGCCAGTGGCTATAACTGATAAATCCCAAATTCTCAATGGCTTAACAAAATAAAATTCATTACTTGTCCAACATGAACGTTATTGTTTGGATATATCTCTTCCAAGTAGTGGTTCAAGGACTCACATTGCTTTCATACTGTGGATTCACCATCTTTACATGTGGCCTCAAAGTTTGCTGAGGAAGGGGAAAGAGACCATAGGGAAGGAAGAATTGATATACAATAGCTTTAGCCTGTAAATGACACCCCTTATTCCTACTCGCACTTCACTGGTAAGAACAGTTATACGTTCTATTCCTAGATACAAGGAAGCTGGGAAATGCAGTCTTAGCTAGGCAGCAGCTTCCTGGTAATACCTTCCCACTAAGGAATAGGATTCTCTGGTCATCGGCTAGTCTCTTTACCAAAACCTAATTTTAAGGGTTATAGTGAAAATTAGATTAGTAAATCCATGTAAAAAGCTTAGAACAGAAGTTCTAATTGACTCCATATCCTAGAGTAAGGATCATACACCAGGACTAAGCCTAAAATTGAAAACAGATCTACTTTAACAAAAAATAAAATCAAGCCTAATGGACCCAAAGGTTCTGCCAGTAATTTAATTGCTTTCCAGAAGAAATTCAACATCCTTTAAAGAAATATCACGAAATCTAGACTTCCTACTACATATCATCTAAAATGGTGAAACAATTACTAGACATGCAAAGATATGAAATAGTGGCCCATAATCAAAAGAAAAATTAGTCATTATAAATAAGCCTCAGGATGATCTAGATGTTTGAATTAGTGGACTTGGTCTTTAAAATAGATGTTGTAAATATGCTTAAGGACTAAAAGTAAAATATGATCACAATGAATAAACAGAAGGGAATTCTCAGCAGAGAATTAGAAGCTATAAAAATTAACCAAAAGAAAATTTTAGGATCAAAAATGGAATATTCGAAAAATCATTGAAGCCAAGCATGCCTCTTCTGGGTAAATACCCAAAAGAAATGAAATCACTACCTTGTAAAGGTATTCACACTCCCATGTTAATTTGTGAAAGTGTCCATCAATGGATGAATGGATAAAGAAATTGTGGCATATTGGAATATTATTGAATTTTAAATGAACCTGAAGAACATTATGCTAAGTGAAATAAGCCAGAGACAGCAAGAAAAAATACTGTGTGATTTCACTTATATGTAGTAGATGCTTAAAAAAGAAAAGAAAGAAAGAAAAAGAAGAATACACAGAAAAAGAGAATAAAACAGTGGTTACCAGGGGCAGGAAGCTGAATGAGAAAAAAAATGAGGAGATGTAGGTAAAATGATATAAAGTTGCAGATATATAGGATGAACAAGTCTAGAGACCTAACATACAATATGAGGACTATAGCTAATAAAGTTGTATTGTATTCAGGATTTTCACTAAGAGAGTAGATTTTAGGTGCTCTCAACACATACCTACACAATTGAATAACCATATGAGATGATGGCTATGTTCATTTGCTTGACTATTACAGCCATTTAACTATGTATATCAAAAATATCATGTACATCTTAAATATATACAGTAAGATAAGTAAAACAAGTCAAAAAAATCACTGGGTGGGCTTAATAGCACATTCAAAATGGCAGAAAAGGACAGTGAATTTGAATGTAAATTGTTATAAATTATCCACTCTGAAAAACAAAGATAAAAAAAGACAGAAAAAAATTAATAAAGCTTCACTGGACATTACAGACATTTTATAATGATTAAAGGATCAATTTCAACTCATGAGGAAGACATGACAATCATAAATGTGTATGTTCCTAACAGAACATCAAACTATATGAAACATGAATTTAAAGAACTAAAGGGAAAAATAGACAAATTTGCAATCATAGTTGAAAATTGTAACATTCCATCTCATTTATTGATAGTGTAAGTAGACAAAAAACGAAATAATAAAGAAGATCTGAACAACACTGTTAATCACCTTAACCTACTGACGTTTATTTAATACCAAATCCAACACCATAACTCAAGTCTTAGTATATTTCAACAAACTGAAATCTCTTTACAACAATGGAATTAAGTGAGACATCAGTAATAAGTAGGTATCAAGAAAAGTCCCAAATACTTGGAAATTAAACAACATACTTCTAAATAATCCATAGGTCAAAGAGGAACTCACAGTGGAAATTTAAAAATATTAAAAACCAAACAATCATGAAAACACAACATATCAAAATTTCTGGTATAGAAGTAAAGCAGTGAATAAAGGGACATTTATAGTCTTAAATGTTTATATTGAAATGTAATAGAGTTTTAAAAACGATGGCTTAGACTTCTTTAGGTTTCTATCTAAAGTAACCTAGGGAAAAAATAAAAAAGTAAGAAAAGAAAAATGAGCAAGATAAGAAGATAACAATAAAAGCAGAAATAAATTGAAGAACTATATTTGGTTTTTTGAAAAGATCAATATAATTGACAAACATCAGCAAGACAGATCAAGAAAAAAGAGAAAAGAGCCACACATAAATTACCAATATCAGTAATAAAAGAGGGGAATTTCATTATAGATTCTAAAAGTGCACAAGAAAATAAAGAAACATTATGAACAACTTTATGTCATCCATTTTGGCTGTAGATGAAATAGAAAAATACCTTGAAAAACACAACTTACCAAAAACAACACAAGATGAAATAGAAAAATATAATACTATAGATCCATTGAAGAAACTCAGTATGTTATCTAAAATTTCCTGTGAAGAAAACTTCAGACCCAGATAGTTTCCCTGGTGAATTCTATCAAGCGTTATAGGAATAAATAATACAAATGTTACATGAACTTTTTTATTTGACAAGGTCAGCATAATCTTTATAACAAAACCCGAAAAAGATGCCAGAAAGAAAAATCACCGCTATTCACAAACCTAAATGCAAAAATCCTTCTCAAAATATAGCAACTGGAATCAAGCAATGTATAGAGAAGACAATGCATGAAGATGAAATGGGGCTTATTCCAGGAATGCAGGGTTTAACATGGGAAAAGTAATGAATGGAGTTCACCATATTAACCGAATAAATGACTAAACCATATAGTCATTTCAATTTTTGTTGAAAAGGTTTTTGACAAAATTAAATATCCATTCATGATAAAATATCCAGCAAACTAGAAATAGAACTTCTTCAACCTGAAAAAGGGCAGCTATGTAAAATCTACAGCTAACATGTTTAATTGTTACAGACTGGATGCTTTTTACCTATGATCAGTAACAAGGTAAGGATTTCTGCTTTCATCATTTCTATTCAGCAATGTACTGGAAGTCATAGCTAGTCCTGTCAGGAAAGATAAAGAAATAATATAAATGTTGTAAAGAAAGAAATAAAATTGTCCATCTTTGTGGAAGGTATAATTGTCCACATAGAAAATCTTCAAGAATTCACAAAGCAATTACTAAAAATATTAAGTAAATTTATCAAGGTTGAAAAACACAAAGTCAATATTCAAAATTCAATTAATATTTCTTAAGTGCTAACAGCAAATAATAAGAACACAAACTTTCAAAAATTTTTCATTTACTATATCGTTGAAAACATTAATACGTAGTAATACATTAAACAGAAAATGTTCAAAACCTCTACAATAAAATATGCTAAAATCCTTAATATAAATTAAAGAAAATCTAAATAAATGGAAAGCTATACCATGTTCATTAATTGAAACACTTAATAATGGTTAAGTTGTCATTTTTCCCCAAATCAATCTGTAGATTCAATGCAATACGAGCAAGCTTCATAATAAAAATTGACAAGATCTTTAAAAATATAGATGGAAATTCAAGGGTTCCAGAAAAATCAAAACAATCTTGAAGAAAAAAGAAACAATAAATTTGGAGGAATTACATTACCTGACTTAAAGAATTATTATGTGTTACGTTAATTAAGATAGCGTGGGCCTGGCACAAAGATGTTAAAACAGATTTATAAAATAGAATACAGAGTCCATAAATAGACCCAATTCATTTTTTGGCAAAGGTGCCAAAGAAAAAAGTGGGAAAGAAAAGTCATTTCAACCAATGGAATACTGAAAAATATATAGAAAAAATTAACTTTGAATTCTAGCTCATGATACACAAATGTTAGTTCAAGATGCCTCATAGAACTAAATGTTAGAGATAAAATTAAAAAGCTTCTGGAAGAAAACATAGAAGAATATTTTTGAAACTTGGCAATGAGCAAAGATTTCTTAGACAAGACACATAAAGCAATCATGATAAAGAAAAAACTGAAAATTACACTTAATCAAAATTAAAATCTACTCACCAAAAGTTTCCATTAAAAAACAATACTAGACAAGCCACAAAATATTCATAAAGCACATATCTGACAAAGACCTGTGTCCACAACATATAAAGAACTCTTACAACTCACTAATAAAAAGATAAATCATCCTATTTAAAAATGGGCAAAGATTTGGAAAGATATTTCACAAAGGAATGTATACAAACAGCCAATGAACACGTGAAAAAGTACTCAGCATCTTTAATGATCGAGGAAATGCAAACTAAAAGCTCAATAAGATACTACCATTCATCTCTAGAATAGTTAAAATTGAAAATACTGACAGCACAAAATATTGTCTAAACTATGAAACAACCAGAATTCTCATACATTGTTGGTGGACATGAAGAATGGCACAACCACTTAGGAAGAAATTTCGTCAATTTCTAATAAAGTTAAACATACACCTACCATATGACCCAGCATTCTACTCCTAGGCATTAAGCCAAAAGAAATGAAAAACATATGTCCACAAAACTACTTGTTCAAAATGATTCATAACAGCTTTATTCCTAATGTCTCCAAACCAGAAATAACCCAAATGTCAATCAAAGGGGAATGGACAAAAATGTTGTGGTATATTTATTCATAGCATTATATGTAATGGAGTACTCCTCATCTACAAAAATGATAAATGACTGATAAATATAACAATATGATGTATCTCAAAGACAGTAGGCTGAGAGAAAGAAGGCAAACATAAAGGCGTATATACTATGAGTCCATTCATATGAAGTTCTAGAAAAACCAAAGCTAATCTATGATTTAAAAAAATAAGAAACATGGTTGCCTCTGGAGTGGGTGAACTTGACTGGGTAGGGGCAGGAAGGAAATTTCTGGGTGATAGAAATATTCTTTATCTTGATACTGATGTGTATTATACATCTGCATGCGTTCGTCAAGCCCTTTTTATTGAATATTCAAGATTTATACATTTTCTGAAGTCAAGCTTTACCAAAAAATATGAACTGTAAAAAATAACAGCTCCTGACATATACTTAATAAACATTAGCTTCTTTTATCAAGATAAAAAGGATATTCTTTAGATTATACACTTTATTAATAGAGAGCTTTCTTTTCAGATAGATTATAGATGAGTGAATGGATGGATGGGATAGATAGATAGATAGATAGATAGATAGATAGATAGATAGATAGATAGAGGTGCTGACCTAATCACAATAGGTTGCACAGCTCTTCTATTATTGATAGCATCTGTACCCTTATTCATTTACACTCTCTTGACCCTTCTCCCTTTCCCCAACCAGCAGCTAACAAAAACACACATTTGTAAGATGATTCAACAAACATAAGGGCATGCTTTTGTGACAATGAACTGGGAATGAGAATAACACAGTGGGGAGAGCTCAGTCTTTTAGATTAGGTAGACCTAATTTCAATCTTGGCTTTGCAATTTATTAGTTGGGTGACTTTGTGCAAATAACTCAATTTTTCTGAGAATCTGCTTCTTTAGCCATAACCTGGAATAATATATACTCCAAGGGGCTCATTTACTCATCTGTTCCACAAGGAACATTGACTTCCTATTGTTTGCCAGGAATTGTCTGTACCTTTTGAAAAGAACACTTACATCCAGAACATACAAAGAATTCCTACAGCTCAACAATAAAAAGAAGAACTATCCTACTTAAAAATAGGCAGAGACTTGAACAGACATTTCAGGGGTGGAGAGTGGATAAAAAGAACCCCAGAGTAAATGCTGGAAAACTAGTTAGTGGGTTCTTCCAGTAGTTTGTGGTGGAGATGATCTCATTTTGAAGTAGAGGAATGATAGTGAAATGAGAGATGCAGACTAACTCTAGATACGCTTGACAAGTAAAATTCATAGAACGTTGGGGTGAATTAAATATAAAGGACATGAGAAAGGAGGCCACAAGGGTATTTCTTACCTGCCCAACAGGACAGATGCTGGCACCTTCCATTGAGAGAAGAAATGTTGCTAGGGGACCAGATTTGGTAGTTTTTAAGATAAATGTAGAAAGAGCATATCATGATGACTAGCCGAGAGTGGGCACTCAATGGATGGAAGCTACTGTGGAATGGTGCAAAGCTAATTAACGCGTGTGTGCGTCAGACCTGTAGTTTCAGCCACTGTTTGAAAATAAAGTTTTTTGTTTTTTTTTTTTAAAAAAGCAAAGATTAGTCAAGCCCAACCCAAATATATGTGCACAAATTTTGTTCAGAGATCTCACAGCTCTAGATCTAGGAGGTTAACTACGTTAATTATAATGTGTCTGTTTGAGAATACTACGGGGCAACTGAATTTCTCCTTCCTCCCTCTCCTCTCTGTACACCCAAAGGTTTCAGAAACTCAGAAAAATGTGTAGTAATTTGACTAAAAAAGAAAACAGCTTTACTAAGGAAGTTAATGAATTGGTCAAAAAGGAAAGAGGTCTATCTTACATTGAAGAAAAGAGGTGTAAAACAATAGATATAGTACTTGATATTTCTGTGCAAGGAGTGGCTTTAAAAGCATTATAGCAATAATAGCACACATGAAATGAATTTGATGCCACCTTGTAATCAGGTTACATGTGAAAGAAACTTGTAGATCTTAATAATAAAACCAGGTTTTGGAAGAGATGAGGAAAGCGCCCTTATTTTTTATTTCATGCCTTGAAACCTGAATTGAGATATTTCACTACTCATAAATCATGATGAAATCATGGAAGGCATCATAGCAAGAGCTAAAACCCTGGAGAGGCTATTAGCAATTTTGCTTTTACATTTCCTACGTGATTGAGGAAATGTGGGTTCTACTTCCCCATGAGACTCTTACTGCCGTGTTTGGTACAACTGCTGCTATATCGACTGAAAGGATTAAGCATTATAGTGGGGCTTTTGCAGATCTTGCCTTAGAAAGTTAAATGTTGATGCCCAAGATGCTAAAACTATACTTTAAGTTAGAGACAATTAGCTTCCTATAGAGAAAGAGAACATCTTACAACAAATATATAAATAACGGTCATACAAAACATATAAAAGTTGTATTTGTACTAGAGGCAAAAAAAGATACAGGTTTTATAAATGGAGAGGTCAGATTTGGTCAGGGAAAAGTAAGTGTTATTGTAGTGTAAGTGAGACTTTGGTAGGCATAGCTGTGAGGGAAAACAATTTATTATGAGCAATAGCATGAACACAGGCACAAAGATTACCTAGATAAGAGGTTCATGCAAATGGGGATAAAGGGAATGAAAAGAAGAAACCAACTGCTGTGATATGAGGAAGATGTGGGTTGCTGTGTGTGGGGAGAATGGAAAGTGAATGGTGATGCTACAGCATAGCCAGTGAAACCCTAAACAAGAGGGAACATAGAAATGATGAATGAGGCTGGACACGGTGGCTCATGCCGTAATCCTAGCACTCTGGGAGGCCGAGGCAAGAGGATTGCTTGAGCTCAGGAGTTCGAGATCAGCTTGAGCAAGAGCGAGACCCCATTTCTACTAAAAATAGAAAGAAATTGGCCAAACAACTAAAAATAGAAAAAATTAGCCGGTCACGGTGGCGCATGTCTGTAGTCCCAGCTACCTGGGAGGCTGAGGCAGGAGGATCACTTGAGCCCAGGAGTATGAGGTTGCCGTGAGCTAGGCTGATGCCATGGCACTCTAGCCCAGGCAAGAGAATGAGACTCTATCTCAAAAAAAAAAAGAAAAAAGAAAAAAGAAATGATGAATGAGTAAAGTCTAATTCCAGAAAATTACATATGTTAGAGCCTCCTAGCTCAGTTTATTGACATGGCATGAGAATTAGTTTCAGGTTATGTTTAGGAGATTGTTTGGTGCCTAATATCAAATTTAGGGTTGACTTTTGAAAGTTTTCAATTACATAAGAGGTGTTTGATGTAGAGACAAAATACTAGAATCCTGCTTTATAAGGAAGCCACAAAGGCATTTTAGAGTTTTTTGAGCCATAAAAACATAAACAAAATGTTAGAACAACTTATTAGCTTAATGAAATGCAACCAAGTTGGGTATACACCAGATTCTAGGACAAATTGTAATATAAGTTCCTGGAGTCACAGGCTTCTTCTAACATATGCTCTGACTTAAGTCAGTATTGTCCATAGGGTAAAGGAGGATGGAAAATTTTATTTTTACAAGCTATTAAACTGTGAATAGGAGATTGAACTTAATATAGGGCTGTATCATACGAAGCCATTAAATAGGGTGGGAAAGATAATTCTACTGTTTTTCCAACAGCATAGCAATTCAAAATAGGAGGGAAGGTTTTAGCTTGAACATTCTCATAAGTCCCTACGGACTATGAACTGACTAGTAGGGATGTTGCCTAGAACTGTGGCAGCTGGTGAGTAATTTGTAGCCTGTAGCCACCTCATTCTAAGTATGTTTACAGCAAGTCTTTGGCTCATCTGTTTGGGTAAGAGTCATTCTCATTGGACCTATCATCACCAGGACACTCCATATTTATGGCATGCGACCAAGTGATGAAGATGTCTGGAGACATGTTAGGATGAAGATATGCTAAATTAGGAAATAAGATTCTTAGAGTATAATAAGGAAGGGATTTCTGGATAGAAGGGATTTTTTAAGGTGGTTTATCGTCTGATTGAATGGTAAATATTTCTCATCTTAGCTGTGCCCTTGCTGGAATTAAAGACTTTGCATGGAGAGTGCCTGGCAGGAGTTGTGTGTAGCAGAGAGACTTCCCACAGTTGTGTTAGGAATCCCTGAAGGTCCTATATGGAATCAGGAAAATCACAACCCCCTAGTTACACACACAATTAGTGAGTTGCTCTTCTACCTCCAGGGCTGTTCTCCTCAACAAGGATGGCTTGGATGAGCCAGTTCCTTTCCCTGGGTTTCCTTTTCTTCACTTATTAAAATAAAGTGGAACGACTCCCATTTAGAATCTGGGCTCTTAGACTTACTCATGTATTCATAGTCTCATGATTTGCACAATTCCTCACACCTTCCTATATCCATGCCCTTTGCATTGTGACTTCGCAGCTCATCTGTCAAGCAGTTGAGTCTATTTTCCCATCCCTTGAATTTGGATTGACCTCATGACTTACTTTGGTTTATAGAATAGGAAAGAAGTGAAAATGTGCCAATTCCAAGTTTAGGCCTCAAAAGGCCTATGTGCTTTTACTCATTCTCTTGGAACTCTGCCACCACTATGTGAACAAGCCTGATGGATGGTAAGAGACAAGTGGCCCAATCACTCCTATGGCTCCAGCTGGCAGCCAGTGAAACACCAGATGTAAGTGGGGCCATTGCAGATCAGCCAGCCCTCCGTTAACCTGCCAGCTGATGGCAGGTGCATGAATGAGCCAAGCTGAGATCAGCTAAACCTGACAAAAATCAGCAGAACCACCCATCTGACTTATAGAATTGTAAGCAATAATGCATGTTTATTTTTTTTTTAAAAGAGGGGTTAACAAACTACGGGCCCATGAGCCAGCTGCCGGTTTATGTAAATAAAGTTTTATTGGAACACAGTCATACCCATTTGTTTATATATCGTCTATGGCTGCTTTCACACTTCAATGGCAGAGTTAAGTAGTTGGGACAGAAACTGTATGGTCCACAAAGATTAAAATATTTTCTACCTGGCTCTTTAAGAAAAAATTTGATAACTCATTGTTTTAAATCACTAAGTTTTGGGGTGATCCCTTATGCATAAAAATCTACCAAGTACACTATTATATCAAGATATCAATAAATCACTTTGGTAGTTTATTCTTCCAAAATAAACCATTTTTTAAAACTCAATGGCTTGAATGGCAATGATTTTATTCTCTCTCGCAATGTTGTGAGTTAACTGGGCTCAGCTGGGCAGTTCTTCTGCTGCTCGTGGTGTTGGATGTTGGTGTTATATGGGAGTAAGACTGAACTGGAATTTCTGAGCTGGCGCATTCAAGTGACTGGCAGATGACGCTGGCTTTCATCTGGGAGATTAGCTGAACCTGTTGACAGGGGGCACTTACATGCAGGTTATACACATGGCTTGGTAGCTAGACTCTGAGAGGAAGCATCTCAAAGGTGAGAGTTTTAGGAGATTCAAGCCAAAGCTAAAAGAATTCTTATGATTTAGTATTAAAAGCTTACTTTTGTCATATTCTATTGGTCAAAAGTCAGCCAACCCCAGTTCAAGGAGGAGGAGTACATACTGGGGGGTTAAGGTTTATAGTGGGGTGGGGGAGCATCTTTGGAGACTATCTCAACTAAGAATATATAGCCTTTCCTTCCCTTCTTCCCTCTCCGGCAACTGCTTTCTTTTTGTCTCCATTTTATGGTATAAGAATTGTTAGACTCAGTAGTATGCTGGATAAACATACATGTATATACATGTACATATATGTGCATATATGTATGTGTGTGATATATATCTCATATATATATATACACACATAACAGTCACAGTTCTTGGATTGGAGTCTTAGCTAGACTTGTTGACTCAGTTGGACAGCAGGGTGATGTTTATATGTGGATCTTTTACCTTGGGAAAGGGCCATTTCACATCTGCTTTAATTAAAATGTGTGATGACTCTTTAACCTTAGTAGTTTTAAATCTTTTAATCATATTATAGTATTTTATCCATCTTTGGCACGCTGATAATTTAGATTGGAAGGTAACCAAGAATGAAATGTATGAAATAATGTAACAACTTTCCATGATCCTTTATTCTCCCTTTGGCAGCCACTGCCTTTCATGCACCTGTGGGCTCAGCGTGACCCACTCAGCACAAAGTTTAAAAGAAGTCAGAGTGCAGATTATCTAGGTGCTACAACATTGCTCACTTTGGGGATTCCTCTCTCAATGATCATCTAAATTTCCAGTGCTATGTGCCTTGAGCTCTCGGTTCATTCTGTCTTAACAGAGAGGTCAATTGCTTTGAACCACAAAATCCCATCATCTGTTTCCTCCTCCTGATTTTCAGAACATTGGCTTGCTCTCTCACAGCTTTGAGATCTTTCACTCTTAAAGTGGCCATCTCTAGCCCATATCTCCCCCTTTCTCTCTTTAAAGTTCTATGGCAACAATGTCTGCCTTGACACCTCTCAACACACACGCACACCCCATAGTTCTGTGTAGTGAAAGCAAGGCTGGAAGACACAGAAGTTGTTTCTCTTCATTTTATGCTGGAAGTTAAATTGGGTGGGTTGAAATGAGGCGTAAACCGCTTTCCTTTGCTAACTCCTTCCCTGGGGATTTAGAAGTTATACTAATTTCTGTCAAATATTTTCTTCTCCCTATTCATGACATTTACATGTTAAAATAACAATGCTGCACCTAATTCTGCTTTCTCTGTAAATATTTACAAAACACATGATTATGTTGAATATTTCCACTTATCATCTCCTTTCACCATACTATTTTGTAATCTTTCCTTTTGCTGCTAGTTTCTCCTAGATTACTCTGAGACCCTGAGGCAAATCTAAGACCCAAGCCATGGTCAAATGCTCTCATTCCTTTACTCCCAGCTATTCAGCTGCTGCTTTTTTTCTTTTTCTTTCAGTTAGTGTTTACATATTACATTCTTATTTTTAAAATTTCAATAGATTTAGGGAGTATAAGTGTTTTTTGTTACATGAATGAATTGTATAATGCTGAAGTCAGGGATTTTAGTGTACCCATCACCAAAATAGTGTACACTGTACTGAATAGGTAATTTTTTTATCCTTTAATTCCCTTACACCCTCCCGTTCTTCATTTCCAATGTCCATTACACAACTTTATGATCATATACACCCACTGTTTAGCTCCCATTTATAAGTGAGAGTGTGCGGTGTTTGCTTTTTTATTCCTGAGATACTTCACTTAGGATAATGGTCTCTAGTTCCATCCAAGTTGCTGTAAAGACATTATTTCATTTATTTTTATGGCAGAGTAGTACTCCATAGTGTGTGTGTGTGTGTGTGTGTACATATATATATACATATATATATATGTATGTGTGTACATATATATTTATATATATATATATGTACACACACCACATTTTCTTTATCCTCTCATCAGGTGATGTGCACTTAAGTTGATTCTGTATCTTTGCAATTGTGAATTTCCAGAATCTACAAAGAACTCAAACAAATAATCATGAAAAAAACAAATAACTTCATTAAAAAGTGAGCAAAATACATGGACAGATTTTTTTCCAAAGAAGATATACACATGACCAGCAGATATATGAAAAAATGTTCAACATCACTAATCATGAGGGAAATTCAAATTAAAACCACAATGAGATACCACGTTATCCCTGTCAGGATCACCATTATTAAAAAGTCAAAAAACAATAGATGTTGGCGAGGATACAATGAAAAGGGAATGCTTATACACTGTTGGTGGGACTGCAAATTAGAATAACCTGTATGGAAAACGGTATGGAGTTTCTTCAAAGAGCTAAAAGTAGACCTGTCAGATTTCAGTCTGAAATATTGGTTGTTGGCATGCCCATAGCCAAGAATGACCAGACACACCAAAGTAAGGCAAGCACGAAAATGAGGTTTATTGAGGAGAAAAAGGTAGGATTATAGAGCAAGAACAAGACGTAGGTTTATAGAGCGTGATACATATGCCACAGATGACAATCAGACTCATTGTTGTAGCAAGGGGATGGCTCAAAAAGGGAAAGGTTATGGTCTGCATCTTGTTTTATAGTGCCTGGATTGGGACCTCCCTCATGGTTCAGAGGTCACTGTAGAACCACCTTGATTGCACAGTTGGGAGTTGCATGACCTGTCTTACTATGCATGCCAGTTGTTCTAGGTCAATTTCTGGACTCTGCGGTATCCATGCTGCTTGACCAGTCCTTTGCATTCTTTTGCAGCTGATGTGCTAAGTTCTGATTGGCAGATTCATAGAATATTCCCTCCTCCCCAAGGTATGGCAGTTGCTCAGGGCAGGATTAGGGTGGGGCAGGACCAAGATGGATCTCCTTCTTCCCAGGTGGGACAATTGTACCAAGGCAACAGTACCCACTGTTCCTAGGAGACCTGGAATGCCTTGCTATCTACCTAACAGACCTAACATTTCATCTAGCAATTCCACTAATGGGTATCTATCCAAAGGAAAAGAAATTATTATATTATATTGAAAAGACACCTGTACTCTAATGTTTATCTCAGCCACTTCTTATTTCCTGTGTTCTGTCCTGCCTCTGCTTCCTCTTCTCTTTTCTTCTTTTCTTCTCTTTTCTTCTTCTCTATCCCTCACAATAGTCAGTTAGTGGAGGTAAGAGATCACACCAATCCCATCTAGGAAGCATCTTATAGAAACATGGTAGGTTGTATGGAAGAAGTCACCCCTCTCCTAGGTGTTACTGCATAAACACAGGAGACAAAAACCAGAATCATCTTTGGGAGAGATTGACTCTATGCCACAGAACTAAGCCAAGAGAGAAATAAGCTTAGTGTTCAGTGCAGCAGGATTAGATAGACGACAAGGAGTTTAAAAAAAAATAAAGCATGACAATAGAGAGTGTGAGAGAAAGCTAACAAAATGTGTCCTGCAGCAATTCCATGAATGGAATGTGTACAACAGTGCCAGCTTTTCCTTGTGGTCATGATAGGTTCGTTTAAATTGCTGGAGTAAAACCCATTTGCTGTTGCCCAGGTGTGTTATCCTATTTTTATTTATTATTTTTTTGTTTTTGTTTTTGCAGTATTCTTGTATATTCTGCTCTGTCAGTTCTTCTGTTCTTTATTTATGGATGTCTCCTGAAACTTAATCATGGTTCTAGGCTCTCTACTCCATAGTCATGATTTTAAGTTTTTTAACTTCTTTTTTAAAAACATTTTTAATGGAGTTGCAATTTAAATACAGTACAATGTACACATTTGAAGTATACACCTTAATTTGTGTGTGTGTGTGTGCACATGTGCGCATGTGAGCAAACACCCACATCAAACTACAGAAGACTTCTATCACACCAGAAGGCTGCATTCCTCATATCCCTTCTGAGAAACCACAGCCATGTACTATGTAACAACAATGTTTAGGTCAACAACAAAATGCATATACAAAGATTACAATGGAGCTGAAAAATTCCTATCGCCTAGTGATTTGTGTTACAGTTGCCTGCAGTATTCGGTACAGTAAAGTGTTGTGTAGGTTTGTAGCCTAGAAGCAATAGACTATACCATATAGCCTACATGTGTAACAGAGTATACCATCTAGGTTTGCATAATTACACTCTATGATGTTTGCACAACAAAATTGCCTAAGAATGTATTTCTTAGCACATGTCCCCGTAAAGTGATACATGACTACTGCCCTGAAGTTTAATTTTTTCATTAACAACTTTTAAAATGTATCATTTCTATACAACACATGGCATATTTCAAAGTATATAGTTTGATAAGTTTTGACATGTATACACCTGTGAAAACACAATCAGGATGATGAGCATATCCACCACTTACAAAAGTTTCCACATGCTTCTTTGTAATCCCTCCCTTCCAAGCTTCCTTACCTTCCAGTCCCTTAGCAATCATTGATTGTACTTTCCTGAATTTTATATAAATGGAATCACACTGTATGTCTTTTTTTGACTTGTTTCTTTCATTCATATAATTATTTTCAGATCCATCTATGATATAGCATGTATCAATACTTCATTTCTTTTATTGCTGAGTTGGCTTCCATTGTATGAATATATCACAATTTTTTCATCCATTTACCAATGATGGCTATTTGAGTTGTTTCCAGTTTTTGGCTGTTGCAAATGAAGTTGCAGTGAATATGATATATGCTTTTATTTCTCTTGGGTAAATATCTTAGAATGGATTGATCATATGGTATATTCATCTTTAAATTTTTAAGAAACTGCCACACTGTTTTTCAAAGTGGTTGTACCATTCCATTTTTACCAGCCATATATGACAATTCCTGTTTCTCCATGTCCTTGACAGTGCTTAGTTTTTAAAATTTTAGCCATTTTAATAGGTGGGAAGTGGTATCTCATTCTGGTTTTATTTGAATTGTTTTTCCTTATGACTAATGATGTTAGCATCTTTTCATGTGCTTATTTGCTATCCATATATCTTCTTTAATGAAGTGTTCATATCCTTCACTCATTTTAAAAATTGGTTTCTTATTATTTGAGAGTTCTTTATATATTCTGAATACAAGTACTTCATCACATATATGATTTGAAAATATTTTCTTCAAATCTGGCTTTCTTTTTATTCTCTTAAGAGTGTCTTTTTAAAAAAAATTAGATATTTTCATTTCTTCAAATTTGAAATAACAAGCTATAATTTTGAAATAACAAAATATAATTGAGTGCCATCATCATTATCATTATTGTGGAAATGGTTTTAAGAGAAAACTGGTCAGATGCATATTATTGCTTTCCATTTTCAACCAGTAAATTGTTGCCACTGATAAGTAGACAACCAGGAATCTGTCGGAAATGCTTAAGGTACAACATGCCTGTTTACAGGGGGAAAAAAACCGGAGGAAAAAAAAACTTATGTGACCTGCTTAATTTCATCATACAAGATAAACACAAAAGCATCACCCATGCCTCTGAGAACACTGAGCCTGCACCCTTGAAAAAAGCTTTGCCTTTTTCATCACAAGCAGTCTTCCTCCAGCAGTCAAGCATGCTTATATGTGACGTCAGCTCCTTTGCGCCCTGGCTGTATCATCATGCAGCAGCAAATGGTGTCAAGTGGACAAGAAGTCAACCCTGCAAAGGCCGTGGTGAACGGTGCAATCATCCCGCTGATGATGACAATGAGTATTCTTGAGATCTGAACAGTGTATTTTGAAGAGCAGAAGCTTGTATTTTGATGAAGTCCAATTTATCAATGTTTTCGTTTATGGATTGTGCTTTTGGCGTCATGTCTAAGAAATCTTTGCCTAATCTAAGGTCACAAAGAGTTTCTTCTGTGTTTTCTTCTTTGCATATGGATACCCAATTGTTCTAGCACCATTTGTTGAAAAGACTAGTTTTGCCTATTTTTGAATTTCCTATAAATGGAATCATGCAATATGTCCTTATTTTATCTGGTTTCTTTTGCTCAAAATTATGTCTTTGAAATTTATTGATTTTCTTGTGTGTACCAGTAGTTTATTTTATTCCCTTGCTGTATATTATTTCATTGTATGAACATACCACCACCTATTCATCTGTTTTATCATTGATAGGCATTTCTGTTCTATTGTTGATGAACCTGAAGGTTGTTTCCAGTTTCTTGCTCTTATGAATAATGCTCTTATGAACATTCTTGCCTTATGGTGATATAAGCAATATATATGGGCATATACTTAGGAGTGGAATTTCTGAGTCATAGGGTATGAAAATATTTAGCTTTGGTGGATAGTGCCAAAAAGATTTTTTAGTGGGTATACCAATTTTGTCTTTCACTGAGAATGTATGAAAGTTCCACCTACCCACCAATATTTGATATTGTCAGTTTTTCCTTACTGTAGTCATTCTAGAGGGCATGTAGTGATATCTGATTTTGGTTAATGTGTATTTTCCCAAAAAATAACAATTTTGAGCACATTGCTTATGTTTATAGGCCATTTGGATTATCCTCTTTTTCGAAGTATCTGTTTAAATATTTTTCCAATTAAAAAATGGTTTGTCTTTTTTTTATTTGTAGTTCTTTACATGTTTTGGATATGAGTTCTTTGTTGAATACATAGAATTTCTTAATTTTAGTAACATGAACTTTTCCATCATTTTTTTCATATATGGCTTGTGTTCTAATACTCCATTTAAGAAGTCTTAAAAAGAAGTTCCTAAAGATTATCTCCAATGTTTTCTTTTAAAACTTTTGTTTTTCCTTTGAAATTTAGATCTATGATACACCTTGAAATAATTTTTGTGTATGCTATGAAAAACAGTTCAAGGTTCATTCTTTTAAACGTGGATATCCAGTTGACACAACACCATTTATTGAAAAGACCATCCTTTTCCCCACTAAAGTGAGCAGCACCTTTGTCATAGATTGTATTGTATCAGTTGGTGGTCTGTTCATGGACTTTCTAATTTGTTCCATTATTCTAGTCTTGTACAGTGTCCTAATTACTTCAGATTTATAAAAGTCTTCAGATATGGTAGGGCAAGATTTATTCTTCTTCTTCAAGACTGCTGTGATTTTCTAGGTCTTTGTATTTCCATGTAAATTGTAGAATCAGTTTAGTAGTTTCTGCAACATCCCATGAAAATTTTGGTTGTGATTATATTAAATGGATAGATCTATAGAGAATTGTCATATTAAAAACACTCATTCCTCCAATCTAGGAACTTGGTATATTTCACCATTATGTAGGTCTCTAATTCTTTCAGTCTTGTTTTATGGCTTTCAATATAAAATGTCTGATCTTGCACCTATTTTATTATATTTATTCCTATATATTTGATGTATTTTATTGCAATTTTAAATAATATTGTTTTCAAAAATTTTTGCTACAAGTATATAAACATACATAATTCAGTACCTTGACTTTTAATATAATCACCTTACTAAATTGATTTAGTAATTTTAATATTTTGTATGTAGAGTCTTTTAGTTTATTCTACATACAGAATTGTATTGCCTGTGAATAATGATTATTTTCATTTTCTTTTACAATTTTTATGTATTTTATTTCCTTTACTTGTCTTATTTCACAGGATAGGATCTCTAGTACAACGCTGAATAGAAGTGTGTGATAATGGTCTTCCTTGTCTTCTTGTTAATATTTTTTATTTTATCCACCTACCAGCTATGCATATGTTATATTCATTAGATTTGTTTTCCTCCTTATTTGTCCTTTGAGTAGGAAGCCCCTGCTCTGGGAAGTATTCCAAATTTCTTCTCCAAACTCACATAGTCATCTGGACTATGGGCGTCTCCTCCTGGCTCATATCGAGTGCTGTAGATTATGTATTTTATAGTTCTGATTGCAAGATACTGTAAGTAGTTCGGTAATTTCCTCCCACACGAGACAAAATTTCTGTAGGGCAGGGATTATGTTGTTATCCCTTTATTCCTGGCATCGTACACAGTGCCTGACTCATAAGAAGTACTTGATGAATATTTGATAAGTGTTTACTGCATGAAAGAATGATGCTCAAATTCTGACTTTTCACCAGTCTTCTATAGCTAGATATTAACTAGATGTTTTTGTTTAGCTGTACTTCCTGTGGGACACTTATGCCCTGAATTTCATGAAATAAACTTTCTCTCTCCTTCTGTGTTCCCTTCCCAATGACTCAACTGTCCAATTAATTTTCCAGGACATTCATCTGGTAGTTAATTTTTACTACTTCCTTTTTTTCTTATTTGGCTTCCCATATCAAATCAGTGCTCATAAACTATTCATTCTTTCTTGCTGGGTTTTTTGGATTTGAGCCCCACCCCCATCCCCATTCTGTAGTCATTATCCTAGTCCAGAGTTTTAGCACTTCATTCCTTGACTATGTTAACTAGCTCTGGGTTGTTTTGTTTCCAGTCCTTCTATTCTCCAGCCTTCTCACCACACAGCTAACAAAACAGACTTCCTTAGACATTAATCAGCCACTTCCCCCAAGGAGTAGATTCCTTTTATCTATGCGAATGGCGTCTCAACTCCCATTCGTTAAACATCCTGTGCATCCAACCCCATCTATCTCCAATGGAGTCACCCAGTCCGCCTCACAAATGCAGTGTCATCATTATGTCCATTTCCTTCTCATACTCCTTTAAGTCCCTTAGAACATCCTCCTCCTTTTCTGTTCCATCATGGTATAGCTATGTAACTTTCTTCAAGATCTGGCTCCATATTTACCTCTTTCAGAAATATGTCAATGAATTGTATCATTTCAGGTGAAATGATCCCTTTATATTCTCCTAACACTTGTGGTTTATAAATATTACTCTAAAGATCAATTATCTGGGAAGCACAATTTGGAGGTTCGGAGATGATATTTCAACACACGAGACTTTATGTCAACAAATGCTTTTCACCATGGTTACAAATATTTGTCTGCTAAAGAGTTAATTGATCCGGGCCGTCTGGTGAGGAATGCAAGAATTGTGACATTCAGATGTGTGAACGATGTGAATAAGCAACAAGGTCGAGTATTCTTGTTCTTTTGAATTATAAACAGTGATTCATTTACTGTGTTCAGGTGTTAGCTGGAATAGAGTCATAAACCGTAGCATATGAACTCAGGCAAGAAATCGTGTGATGTATGATTTCTCAGGTGATTGTGGGATTTGTGAGGACTAAAAAGGACCTGGGTGTTATCTAGCCCACTCTCTCTAGTTTACAACAGAGGGAAATAGAGTCCTTGGAATGTTGTGACTTATCCAAGGTCTCACATCTAATTAATAGCATAATTGTGATTATATCCTAGGTCTCCTAATGTAAAGTACAGAGGTTTTTTATACTGCATAAGTTCACCCGTGTTGCTTTTAAAACTGCCATCGAGGGGTCTAGCTGCATGGTAATCCCCCAGAAGTCAGGAGCCATGCCTGTGCTTGCTTTTACTTCTCCCCAGAGTAGTCTCGTGGGAAAGAATTCAGGGTCAGCATTTACTACACACCCTTTCCGCCAAGTTGTACTTTCTACCTGGAAAACTCTCAATATGTTTTTGGAATCAGAATGGAAGGGAGATTTTCTTCCCTAAAGCACTTTTTGGTTATTTATCTTTGGAATATAGTTGTCAAGACTGGTGAATTATCAGAGACTCCTAAAATTTATCTTATCTATGAGTTAAGAAGATGCATTTCCAAAGCAGTATCACTCACTACTTTACTTCCTAAACTCTCTCTTTCAGCATCTGGTCAGAGCTAGAAAAAAATGAAATAAAATGAAAAATTAAAAGTAGAAATTAAGAAAAAAAAAAGAAAAGAAAAAATCAACAGAAGAAGCAAGTTGCAGCATCCTTGCTTAGCCTCGGGCTGCTGATCCAGGACTGGCCACAGCTACCATGTATCTCCGTGGGGATGTCTCTCTCCTAGCCGTTCTTCCAGATGTTGGGCTCAGGATGGTTCCCCTACCAAGGGATTGACAGAACAACCAGGATATTAAACTCTTGACCTCCAATAAGAGCCAAATCTCAGACACAGATTCCAATCAACTGTAGTAAGTCCCTCTTCCTAAAAGTGAAAGTTGAGAGAATTACCAGAAAAATTTGAGGAAAACAACCATTTTCCTCAGAATGCAGACAGACTGTTGCTCACTTCATCAGGTTAGAATCCTAAATTAAGTGACTACGCAGAGAACACATTATTCCTCTTTTATTTTTTATGTCTAGATCGAAGTTCCCCAAACCAGAGGGATATGAAAGGAAGTCAGCTGTTTACCAGAGAGGGAACTGTTGCTTATTTATTTACAGGGGCCCAGGTAAACAGCCTGATTAGGAAGAAATAACAAGCAGTTAGAAGTGTGGTCCACAGACTGATGTGGGGCAGGCATTCAAGTGAAATGTGAAATCTTCCAGTATCCGTTGGAACTGAGAAAGAAAGCATGTTTTCATGCAGCGATATTTTTAAAATGTTATGCGTAAGCTCGGAAAGTTCATTCATCATGGGGGTTTGAATACTGTTAATTTGTTTTAAGCAGCTTCTATTATAACAAGAAGTCCTCCTATTACATAACAACAGCACTTGAGTCATCTATTTACTTAGTTCCTTCATTCAATTTTGCACACTATAACTTTTAAACTTTATAGTCTTTCCCCAGTTCTCTTTTACTTAAAGAAAGTCAGCACAACAAAAATTATTCCCATGTTTTCCTTTGTAAAGAATGTCCCATCTGAGCAACATTATTCCAGCCACTGCAGTTCAGTTTTCTCTCCTTAACAAGAGCACAGAAGTGGTCTTTTTTCCCCTTGAATGTGCATATTCCTGATGGAGCTTAAAAACTTCCATAAATCAATAAAGTAATTGCTACATAATGACCTATTGTTAGTGTTCGTGCCCAGAATGATGTCACAAGGGGGTAATGGAGCTACTGAATCAAAAAATGGCAGCTGTTTCCAATTTATTTGAGAGTCAGTTGGACAGAAAATTAAATAAACACATAGACAAGAAGGACAAGGGCAAGTCCTTGTATTATTCTTATGATAGTTTTAATTCAATTGCAGAAGTCAGCAGGCAGCGGATACTGTGGCCCGGAGTTTCATTAATTGCCTGTCTTGCATGTCACTGAAACAGCACATGCTCACTTCATCATTTTCGGCTTTTGTTATTTGCATTTTAGAATACTCACACCAGTGAAGCACGAATCATCAAACTTTTCTCGGTTTTTACGTGGTGGTGGTGGTAGTTAGCGCAGCCCTCCACCTCTCAGAAATGTATGCTTGGAGGGAGTGACTTTATCCTCTACCTGCCTTGATGCTGTCTCTCTCCTCCCTCAGGGTAGGCAGCCCAGAATTTTAAAAAATTACTCTCTCCTCCTTGGGGGAAGGCCTGAAGACTTGTTATTTGTTGTGAAGCCTTAAGAAAAAAGCGTCACCAGTTCGCAGGGCTCCTTTCCGCTGTGACTGGGAGCTTTGATGTGCCCTTTTGATGTTCCTGCCTTGAGGCGGCTGGAGAAGATTATCAAAAGTAGCCTTAACAGTTCAGGCTGGAGTTGGGGGGTGCAGCATCATCTGTGGGACTTCATGTCTGTCACGGGGACATTGTCGCTGAGATGGGGTTGCCTTAGCGCAGGTGACATTGCCGAGGTACCCACATCCCGGCCTGCAGGACTGTCATTTTCAGAATGTCCTTTTGGCAGGACTTCATTGTCAGATAATTGAGTAATTAATTTATTTGGTGCAGTAACCACTATTATTATTGTTTCTTTAAAAATTGTGGAATTCAGTTATAAGTAGAAGATGATTTCAATTCGCCTTCCAAAGGGATTGTAGTTTTTTCCCCAAAACCAGACAGACCAATTTTAAAAAAAATTCTCTTATGGCACAAGGGCTTTGGAAATGTAAACAATCCCCTTTTATTTTAGGGATGAGAAAACAGAAGTCTAGTATGTCAGTTAAAGATTCTTAGTGTAAGTTGATTGTGGTTAGACTTTGACTAACTTAAGAAGGAAGGAATTTACTAGAAGGATATCCTGGGCCTCCCAGGGGCTTAGAAGCCAGCTCTGCAATGAGGATTGGTAACAGTCAGAAGTAAGGATGTCCAGAGGACCAAGAAACAGGAAGGACAGTGTGATCTGGGAATGAAGGATTCGAAGAGAAAAAAAGCCAATAAACATGTAGATAGAGTATTTTGGAAAGTGGTAAATGCCACAAAGAACAAAGAGCAAGGTAGGGGAGGAAATTGGTGCCAGTGTTGGGGTGTAGGGACTGATCTTTGATATAATCCATCAAAAAGGGGCCCCCAATAAAATGTTAAGAGCAGACACCTGCTAGAACTGGGGGAACACTCCAAGCAGGTAGGTCCCAGGGGGAACAGAGTGCTCCAGGCAGAGGGCAGTGTAAGCGCCTTTACTCTACCTCGGGATGTCCTTGCTGTGTTTTGGGAGGAGACTGGTGTGGCTGGAGAAAAAGGAGAGAGAAGGGTAGTTTGGAAAGAGGCCAGAAAGTTGGGTGGGGTGGAGAGGGGCAGATCATATAGGGATTTGTAGGCCGTTTAAGAGCTTTGGATGTTACTTTAATTGCAGTAATGGTTCCCAGGAATAAGTAGAGAATATGACCAGCATGACGGACGCTGATGTGGGAGGTTGGCAGGACTTGGTTATGAGTTAGGCAAACCAGCTCACCCTGACTGAAATGCACGCCTCAACCACAAGCACAGATGATGACATGATATAAGGCTTTTGGGAATACTCAGAAATACTCAGAATCATAAATGGCAAATCTCCATATGCGAGGATCTTCTGCATTTAAAATTTTTGCTTTGGGGAGATGTCAACAAAAAGCTATGTTCTGAAAGAGCCATAGTTGCCTTCATGGATGATGCTATTGTGTGACTCCAATGCCAGGTTCCTGAAAGCAAATCCATATCTTGGAAACTCACCTTCATCATGATAGCTCTTTTAAGAGGCATTAATAACTTTCACCAGCACCAAATATTCAGGCTATTAAAAATGTGCACTTTTTGTGCTTTTTGGTGTCTTTTTGAGTGATCTTTGGGAGAAAAATTGAAGTTTAGATATGAATCTAATTAAAAACATGTTGCATTTTAGTTCAAAGTTTTAATCTTATTTCTTTAAAAAATGCCTTCAAATAGTAACCTAAGGCACCTCGAAAACAAAATATTAAGTCATGTATATTAGTAATTGCATAGGGAAGCAGATCATTTTACTTCATTCCTAACAGGTAGGGGAATAATCCTCCCAAGCTGGGCAGATATAATGGAAGGAGAGCCCTGGCAGTGATGGAGGAACATTCCAATGAAGAATTGGTGCTTGAGAAGCAAAGGACTGTGACTCACTTTCTCCTCTCTCTGCCCTGCTCAGGAGAAGCTGAGCCTCTAGCAGGGAGATGGGAGGAAAAGACTTGGGCATTATTACCAAGCCAAACAGGTTAAAAAAACAAAAACAAAAACAAAAACAAAACTCACACACACACACACACACACACACACACACACACCCCTTTTCTCCTTGGTCAGTTCAAAAGATTTGAGGGACCAGTTTATTGCTAGAGAGGCATCTGCTTCTGAGAGTTGACACCAAGCTTTTGGGAGGTTTCTGGCATTAAGATATGGAATGGGTTAAATCAGTAAGAAAGCTGATAGTCTCTTAGGCAAGTGAATGAGAGAGTTCTTTAAATTTGGCCTTTTCTTCACAGATGTATCTTTGTTTTAATCATAATATAGATAAAGTGTATGCTTGATTTAATAAATAATTAAGTTACCTTAATTTGGAAGAGTAGTTAAAAAATGGGAATTTTAGAATAAAAATACATGTGGTTTCAAATCTCAGCTCACCCATATAAAAGCTATGACCTTGGAATGTAATTTAACCTCTTAGTTTTTGACTCCTCTTCTCTAAAATGGAAACTGCAGTGGTGCCTACCTAATTTCAAATGCCGGATGAATCTTAGCCATTATTATGACTATTAAGAATAATTTGGATAGGTGCAGATTTCAACAATCTATGATAATGCAATGATGAATCTAAACAAGTGGTGACAGACCATTCTTAAGACATGAACTACTTCCTTAAATGGTCAGATAGAACATTTTTTGTCATAGATGATCACTGTGAGAATCTACAGTGTGCATTATGGGGGAGGGTTTTCTCTGTAGGAAAATTGCCTGAGAGTCCAGAGAGAGCCTCTCAGCCTGCCTCATTCTCACCATGGATGTTTCCTTGATTGGGTCAACCTCGGCCAGAGGCTTGGGTGTGGAGTAATGACGGTGTCATTTTCATAACAGTGGGAAGCCTGGAAAACATTGATAAATTCATACTGACCATTTATTTGTCAAGCTGGCCTATAACCTTGAGCCTTTTAGATTACGATCTTCTGGTTCCCTTGTTAACTAAAACAGATCCCCAAATGCCTCTCATTTTGGAATTCTTCACTCTAAAAAAATGGAAATCTGAGATAGTATTATTTGTAAGAAAAAATGTACGGTGTTTTTATTTCATTTTTTTCATGTTTTATGCATTTAACAGAAAAGAAACACGTAGGTCAAAGGGGCTAGCTCCTTTTCTTTCATAACAGGCCTTCTAGAGGATTCTGTTTTGATTACGCTAACATGGTTCCAACACATCACAATGTATTTCAAAGCCTGTCTTTTACATACAGTTTCAGCAACTGCTACCATCAGTGATTTTGTTTAAGTATCCAAGAAATCATGGGATGCCCTTATTATAGTGTATCTTTTTCAAGAAAAAGAGAGACCAGACTAATGCAGTAGTAATAAAGGGAAAATAATGGAGGACGTAAAATTGCATACAGTCACCAAGTTTTCACTTGATCTTACTACTAAAATTAACTTCCTCTTCTAACTAATTTGTCCCCCTCATGCATAAAATACTTATACATATAAGGTTTGGGTTTTTGTTTTCTTTTTCTTTCTTTTTTTTGGTTTTCAGTATTCCATTAATATTGCATCAAAACATAGCAAGAATTGCTTTGGTGATGTAAAAAAAGTAATGTCTACGTCTAAGTAACCCTGTTGTCTTTCCATCTGAGCTCCTCTTTTAAAGCTGCTTAGTTTTGTACGAGATTTGCTCGTAAGTCAGGTTTTATGAATCAAGAAAACCCTGTATGGTCTTGCTAAGCAGCATGTGCTGCTAATTTCTTTTTACACTTCCACTCTCCGAGACACATGCACACACTTGTGGGTATAAGCACGTACCCTATTAGCTTTTTATACTTAATAGGGCCCTTGGCATTTTTGAGTCTTAGACTAATTTGTTTCATTCTGCCTCCCTTCTGTTGTAGTCAGGAAAGCCAGTTGCCTTAAAGTTAAGTGCCTTGTGATCATCCTACGTGAAGGGCACTGCGCAAGTCCTATCATCTGATGGATAAGATACTCTCCTCCCTGATCTGTTCTCCTAGCCCCCGGAATTTAAAGAGGAATAAAACTCGATACAGAAGTTATTTTGATTGTGACTTTATCCTCCCCAGCTCATTAAGCTCATGGATCTTATATTCTTCATAGAAATATTTAAAACCAATAAGGAAGTAATTCATTCATTAAGAGAGTCTTGTCAAGGTGGTCTGTCCTATATTTTGCATAGCATTATCACACAGCCAAACATTAAGATTCTACCTAAATGAATCCTGACCTCAAGATTCTTACATCAGTACTAAACAAAGATGAAGCTACTACATCAATTTCCTTGCAATTTGAGATAGCACTGGATTGTGCTTTTCTCAAGAGTACACAGAGTCTGATTTTTCTAGTGAATTGGGGTCACATTTTGGTGACAAGAGTTAATAGTATTTGGTATTATTTAGAGACTCTGCCTCGGTTTTCCATCTCATCTTTTAGTCGCCTGAAAGAGCTAATTCAATGCTTAATATAAGAAAAGACATGATCTAATCACTGAAATAAATTACCAATAGAGTAAAAATAGTACTGGATATGCCTACATTTCTGTGTCAATGTTGAGCTCATTTAATTGTCCTTGGTAAAAAATTCAATATGAAAATGGATTATAGAATGTGAATATTGTGTGTATATTAAAGTTTTATTTTTAAAGCACTTATGATTCTTTTTTATATATTTATAACATATTTTAATAACGTAATTCAGATGATGCCAATATAAGTTTTTAATAGTCCATAAAATATTTATTACTTTAGGGATTCATAATTATATTATTACAATTAAGCTCATTCTAAGCAAAAGTAAGTTTTTTCAATTGTACATAATTTTGTTACTATTTTTATAAAGAAATGCCCTATCAGCTTAATAATAACATGTTTGCAAATCCATAACTAAACACTGAAAACTTCGTTTACACACCAAGGCCATTGTTACTGTTTGAAAGTAATATATGTGCACGCTTTGGCTATGACAATTTCAGACTGAAGCTTATTAATTCACTTTTGAAAACACTTGAGTTTCTGTCATTACAATATTCTCTTTTAAAAACCACTGCTGACTTTTATCACTCTTTGCCTGAGCCTCATATTCCATATTTTTGGCTGTGAGATTCTCTATTCTGCTTTCCTCTCTACCCTCTTTTATTCTAACCAACAATAATTTTGTCTGGTTCGATTCTTCAAGTAAAAGATGAGATTATATATCAGCTATGACAACCAAACCATTTCTCCCTTATCTTTTTAAAGCACACATTAGGCATTCCGTGTAAACATGGCACTCTATTAGATGTTATAAAAGACATATTTAAATTAAGAAATTATTTATTTCAAGGGCTTTAAAATATAAACATTACCCTTTCTTCTCAGCAATTTCTCAGAACCTACCTCTCTCAAGTACTCTGTACTTGACATTGTAACAAGATAGGGCCCCTTCCGGATATCTCCCCTCCCCTCTAAACTGACTTCGACACTTTCTAAAGGTAAGGCAGCACTGGAATCTTTACATATTGGACATATTGCTGTTCTCTGCAGCAAAAGAGTCAAGCTTTCTTGTATTGTTGTCTTTTTCTTATGCATTTCTCTCACATGTTCAGGCTGATCTTCAATGTTTAGCCTAGATTTGTCAGGATTTCTGGGCTACAGAGAGGCAACTAGAGATAAAGCCAGTGAAATTTTGAGAACATCGCTTGTGAGAGCCTGGCTGTCTATTGAGATCCGGTCTCTAGGAAGGAGAGTTTCGAAGTGGGCTCACAATGCATCTGAAGTCTAGACTCAACTTTGCAGGTCCAGAAATGCATAGTTATTTGACCACCCAGAGATTAAGAGACTCTGAGGGACTATGTCACATAAATTAACTTTCACTAAGTTAATATTAATCAAAATAAAAATGTCTAGATTTTGTCTAACTTTCTAAAAGGACGCTGTAGAGTAATAATCTTTATTAAAAACAGGAGTTTAAATCTTATGCATTCACAAGCAAACTTCAGAACTACTAATTGCTCTGATTCTGGAGTCCTCCTCTTTGAAATAGATATATATTTGTGTGTGTGTGTGTGTGTGTGTGTGTGTGTGTGTATACTTAACATTTCCCCTGTAGGTTTGGATGAGGATAGATTTTTTTTTATATGTTATAATATATGAAATGCATTAATTATAAAATATGTTTACTACATATTTATGTAATATATAGTAAAGATATAATATATATTTTATGTATATACGTATATAATTTCAGATAATTAATTAAGAAATTAATTAAACCATACATGCAAAGCTTTTATACTGTATGTCAGAGTGTATTCCAGAAGACAGAGATACGACTGTGTACAAGACAGGACAGGGCCTTACTTTTCTGGAGCTTATGACACAGAGAAGGAGATGGACAATAAGCAATTAGATAATGAACAAGACGATTCCAAATCATGATAAAATGTGCAGACACAAAAACATGGTAATGTGGTGAGAGAGCCTCCTCAGCCTGGGTTGTCAGGAAAGGCCTTCTGGAGTAAGCAGATAGGAAATGAGAGCTAAACAATATAAAGAAGTTGGACGCTGATACCATATGGGGACAAAATGCCACTGGGAGAAAGGACAGCAAGCAGAAAATCCCAAAATCAGGCATGAGCTAGGCATGACTGAAAACCCAAAAGGCCACATCTAGTGAGGGAGGGGAAGAACAATGCAAGATAAAGTCGTGGAAATTCTCTGGGACAGGGTCCTGGATGCCAAAGTAAGTCCTGGGTTTCCCTTCTGACTGCACTGGGAAGGCAGTGAAGAGTTAAGCAGGGAAGAGATGTTATCTGGTTTATATTTGAAAGATCTCAGAGAATTGGAGGGAGGCAGAAGGGAGATGCGGATCAGTTACGGAGGCCTATGCAGTAGCCCCAGTGGCGTGGACTAGCGTTGCTTGTGTTGAAAGTAGACAGATTAAGGACATGCTTTAGAATTAGACCAACAGACTGTATCTGTATCACACAAAGAGGGAAATCAAGGATATGCTTCAGTTTATTACTTGATCATTTGAGGATTCCCCGTGCTGAGATGGAGCAAATTAGGGCATGAAAATTTTGTTATCAGTTATGTTAACTTTGAGATACATATTACCGATCTAAGTAGAAATGTCAAATAGGCAGTTGAATCTATAAATCCTTAACGCAGCATTAGAAATGTAACATTGAGTGTCATCTGAATAGAGATGTATTTAAAACCATGGGTCCGAGTGAGATCATGTAGAAAGAACATGTAGATGGGGGCGGGGGAAGGGACAAAGTATCAAGCTACAGCGAGTCTTGATGTTTAGAAGTTCAGCAGTAAAGGAGTCAGCAAAGAAAAATGAAATGAAACACCCAGTGAGGTGGAAAAAACCTGGTGAATGGGGTGTCATAATATTTTAGAAAAGGAGATGCCTCAAGAGGTGAGGAAGTTGAATGCTGAGGAGAGTCTGAGTAAGGTTAGGACTTGGAATTGATCTGGCAGGATGGAGCTCATTGGTGACTGGAACAGAACTATTGTTGGAACTGTGGGGATAGACATCTACTTGGAGTCGTTCTTCTCACTTCTAAAATATTTCTGCTTAACGTACCAAAATTGATCAAGTAAATGTCAAGAACATGCTTTTCCCTAAAAAAAAAAAAAAAAAAGAGGGAAAATTCTTAATATAAAATTATCCACTTTGTCATCCAAATATATGCAGATTGTGGCTTTCTTTAACATTTTAGTCACGTCTTTTTTTTAGAGTCAACAATATATTTTATTATACATCTTAGAGTTATACATTGCAAATATACTTTTTTGTTTTTGTTTTGCTTTTTAGAGAGACAGAGCCTCGCTCTATTGCCCAGGCTAGAATGCAGCGGCCCAGTCATAGCTCACAGTAACCTCAAACTCCTGGGTTCAAGTGATCTTTCTGCCTCGGTCTCCTGAGTAGCTGGGACTACCGGCATGTGCCAACACACCCAGCCAATTTTTTAAAATTTTTGATTTTTTTTGTAGAGACAAGGCCTCGCTATGCTGTGGTCTCGAACTCCTGGCCTCAAATGATTGTCCTGTCTTGGCCTCGCAAAGTGCTGGGATTATAGGTGTGAGCCACTGCACCCAGCTTGCAAGTATGCTCTTAAAGCTTCAATTAACGGTTCAATACAAAATTTTAAAAAAATATATGTGCAGAAGTGGTTCTCAGGCACATAATTTAGAAGGAGATTGGAACCAGTTTTTCTCTAGTATAGAATGAATATTATAAACCATGATTGTGAAATGTTTCCTTTTTACCTAGACACTTTTTTAAATTTAATTTTATTACAGCGAACAGTTTTAGTATGTATTTAGTATTGCTCATTGGAAACAATGAGATTTAAAAATAAGTCTGTAAAACCTAAATGATTACTTTTCTCCTAATAGAGCTCTAAGATCATCCAACAAAAATAATATTGTCTATAAAATACTTGGAGCATCTGCCTAAGAGCACTGTCCATGGTCACTTAATGGCTTCGCGCCTCAGAGGATGAGGTGATGGTATGATGGACTTCATCTCGGTGTCCCTGGCAGGTGCTTTCCTCATATCAAAGAGGAAAATGAAATGCAACAGCCAGTGAGGTGCTCTCTGTTGCTGGCCCAATCATACTCAATGGCTGTCCTATAGATGCTGTAGCACCCTACGTGTTGTACATGCTTGTACACGTTCAGTGCAATCTGGTTAGGCACCAAAGAGATCAACCAAAAAGTCCACACTTTATGTTGTTGAAGTAAAACAAGTCATTGCAGGTGAAGCCCTGAGCATGGCCACTGCTGAAGCCAGCTCACTGGGACCGGCACCCGCCCTGTTGGCGGAAGTCTATCGTGTCTTTCTGACGCGGTCACCTTGACGGGTTATGGGTGACACCCTGGAACTTTAACAGTCGGAGATGGGGAATCCCCTGCTCTCGTCAGCAATTCAAGATGAAGTAATTCAAGCTGAGTTACTTCTACAGATGGCAAAGCGCATCCATTTTCTGTTGATTTTCATTTGCCTCAATTTCAGATGGTGACACTTGCTGAATTTATTCCCAAATTCTGATGAACTCTCTGTTGGTAGCATGTAGACTGATACAATGAAATTAGAGAATTCTTGACTTTGAGGGGCCCTATTTCAGATAGAAAAAGACACCGAATATTTTCTAAAACTTGCTTGATCTCACCTCTACCCCATCAGCTTTCTCTCATGCTGTCTTCATATATGAAGCAACTCTCATAAATCACCTCCCTGTCTGCAGCCCACATGCTCCTCAGAACTGTACCAGTGACTGTGTGTTCCTTCTCTGCCAAGTTTCCTGTTCCTTCCGGTGCTCCTGACATAACTTCCTTTCTCTGGGATATTTTTTTAAAGATAGAGAGGAAACAATAATTGCTAGGTGTGATGAGTGTGTCTTTGGCCTTTAATGAAGATAACTTCAGGTTAAATTCTTCAGAAATAATGACTGTCTTTTTTACGAAGAAACTTCAAAGAGCATTCATTTTTTTAATTGAACAATTTTTGTGTTTCTAACTAGTGCATGTATTAAATTTAAAATATGAGCAGTTATCAGAAATGTAGATTTAAATTTTTCTCATATATTAAATTTTCAACTTTGCCAGTTTCTCTTAAAAGAGGGCTAACAGAGTAAGGACATTTATAGGTTTAGATGTTAAAAAAAAGAATCTTTAGAAACATGGTATTATAGTAATCAAGTTATTTAAGGCTTAGTTCAATATTTTCAGGTAAGGTATACAAATTTTTACTCAAAGTTATATATATTTTAAAAATTAGTTCTGCTATACAGCATAGGAGACAATAAAAAATATGTTAATCAAGAAACCTACATTTATGCTTAAAACATAAATTTTAGACAGCATTCTATATGGTGTATTCAATGATGGTAGATTGGATTAAAGTTGTTTTACCGAAATACATTGGCAAAATACAATTGTGTTATGAGCATGCAAACTAATTCATCCAATTTAGATGTTTTAAATATTTATTTTAAATTGAAGAGGTGGAATTAAATTAACATAGACTGAAAGCTTCTCAAGGGCAGGAACAGTTTCCTTCTGCATTGTTTCATACATTCTTGAGCATAACAGTTGGTGTAAATAAACACTTCATAAGTTCTTAAGCCTAATGATGCTGTGTGAGAATAAATTGAGTCAATGTGAAGTAAGTTAGAGCATCTTCCAAAGTCTTGCCAGGAGCAATTTGCTTCTGTCCTATATTTACCTTCCCTCAATATCTGAGTTGCAATGCCTCCCTCACTGTAGAGGCCCCATAAATGTATCCTGAATTAATTGAATAATGTATTTACAGAATCCTTTTATCATATTCTAATAGATCATAGGTTATCTTTTACGCTTAAGTAAATTGGAGAACCACATAATTTTTCTAAGTGTTTTAATACAATTAGGCCACATAGAGAGATGGCAATTTCTTGCTCAGTGTTCTAAAAGGCCAAGCAATAGGACCTCAGAAGCTCAGAACCTGAGGCTGTGACCTTTGCTGAACCTATTGATATCTTTGTTTCTGTTTCCTCTTTGATTAAATGAGGGTGAGAATTCTTTCCACATGCCTACTTCACATGAATGATTCAGGTACGGTAATCACAGATGCTACAAAGCAAGTGAAATCTCCAGCTGAGCAGGGACGGAGAGGACCAGTGGGATTGGTTTTGGTTACGCGACTGACCTCAAGCTCTCCTTCATATCTGGAAAATCTTCCTCAACTTTAGAATAAATTTCTAATATGGGTTAGTGACAGCTGGCCCAGAGTGTCAAGAAACTTTTAGTTTTGCTGGGTTCCAGAGTAGCTTCCTGGGTTTGGTGAAGGTGTAGCTGGTTTCTTAACAAAGGATGAACCGTATCCTAGCCGTGGGGAAAGGCATGAGTCAGAGCACAGGCACAGGGGCTTAGGATGAACAAGTCTTCTCTGGTCTTGACTGAGGCAATGGGAAATCCAAGAGATGAGGTTTGAGGAACTCAAGGAGAGTTCTGCTGGAAAGAAGAGTAATCAACCTGCTGAAATGGTGTTTTGATGTTAAGCGTGCTTTTAGTTATTAATCAGAACACACTTCCTCCGTGCATGGTGTGATACAACAGGTAGGAGAACATTAGAGTGAGAAGAGAACTTGTCATTCAAGCTTAGCTTCAGCATAGAGCCTCAGGGTGGTGAAGAGAGTTGTCAGGATCATGCTGTTTGTTAGTGGTGTGGCCAGGCCACATGTCCTTACGCAAGCTTGCCCTTCTCACGGTTTAATGAAGTTACTCATCTTTACCATATCTTCTTAAATATTTCAATCAATGAATAATTTTTTATTAAATTATTCCCAAACTCTAACCATCTCTAGAGGGCCTTCTTGATGAGCATTTACAAAATATTTGTATTTTATGTTTGAAAGCTTTCATATTATTCTTTTATACATTATATTTTAAAAAGCTCCTAATAACTGAGTAACAGGGTACAAGTATAGGATAAACATATAAACAATGCAATATATTTAATAAAGTAAATAAAAATTAAAGCTTAAATAAAATAATGTGAGAGTTGACTGACCATATCAGGGAACTATATTTCTTAATATTAACATTTACTGATTTATTTTGGCTTAGTAGTAAATCTTAGATAAACTGTCAATTATTTCTTCCAACTATCAGGTATTGATCTGTGTTTTGCCCTTAAACAATCTGTTGTGTGGTTTTTTCCCCCCTGGTGTATTTAAGCATACACCTATATACACACACAACTCACCATTTACTTCCTCATTGGGAGGTTCAGGCACCCAATATGCATTAAAGGCTTATGCTGTTATTCAGATTTGGGCCCATGCTTTCCTTAAAATTAATGTTAGTTCTTTACTCAAATTTTTCTGCCCTCATCTACTATTTAAGGGCTCATTCTCTTTAGACTAGGAAGAATGGAAACCACATTTTGCCTCTTTGTGGTCTTTAACTATGGAACTTTGATTTTCAAGAATGATAGAGCATTCCCGTGAAAGGTGCTTGAACCAAAAATATTGATGTGAAAATAGCTATTCATAGGACAGGCAACAATTACAAAGAATCACAGTTGTGTATCAGGAACTGTAGTGACTACTTTGCCAATTTAGGTTTCCAGGAAAATGATTTGCACATTTTGAGAATGGAAATGTTTCAATTTACAGTGGGCATAATTTTTTATTTCCCAACGAACATTCAGAAATGCAGCAGTTTGCAAAGAACCTATTTTCTCACTAAACATTTTTCTAATTCTTGAAAAAGAATTACTAACTGAGAATTTCCTGACTATATAGCAGTAATCATAGACCACCCAAGCATGGTTTTTACAAGGCCAAATTTACAAAAGAATATTATTGCCTGAGGTTATCAGAAGAAAAATAAGTGGTTATTTATTAAGTTGTAATGATGAAGAATAAAAGTGGTCAGTCATGCTAGGTTTCATCAGAATAACTATACTTAGCTATGACTCATGGCTCTTTTTACCAAAATATTTAACAAAATTTACAGTGTTATAAATTGAGATGTAGATAACGGGGCGGGGGGACGGGGAGGGACAACCCTGCCTGGACTGCAACCCTGTATGGTATAAGCAGAGAGAGTTATCCGTTTCCATAGAAATACACAGAAGAACGACAATAAATGTAACACACATTGCATGTCTTTATAAGTGCAAATTGATAATTGGACATCAAAACAATAAAGTTATTCCATCACAGAGGTGCAAATTGGCAGTCAGATTGCAGACATCAGCAAGGGAGAAGACACAGGAAAGGGAGCACGTGATAAAAACCTACATTGTTGCTGCCTGCCAGGGAGCCTATATTTCAACAAAGAGAGAGATTCCATAGAAAAAAAGAAAGACATTTTAGAGGCCATATCCTCTACGACTGCTTTTCGATGGAAAGTTTTTTCAAAATCCCCGTCTGCATTGTATGAATTGCAACTATATCTCAACTGCCCATTTTAAATGGCCTCAAATAACTGTCCCAAAATTAAATAAATAAAAAGGATAATGTAGTGATAACATTGTGCAAGCACTTGTGCTGAACCCTTCACAGTTAATGAGGTTTATATATTCACTTTAATAATTGCCACAAGAATGGGTGCCTATTTTGGAACTAAGTTTTAAAAGTCCTGTGATGTCTCCTATAGTGTTTAAATCACAAGAATGCATACAGCAAGAGTGTTTTGATAGTTGTCTCCTGACATGCTAAAACTTCCCCTTGAAACTTAGAAAACTTGCAGTCCAGTCTCATTATGGTAGAACTGGTTGTGTTATTAAAATATATACACAAGTAAGACATGAAGATATGGAAAAAAAAAAAAGGAAAAATATATCAGATCCATCTAAAAGAAAAAGATGACTAACCCTTATACCAACAGGAAGAGGCTGTGAATTACTAGAAAAACAACTATAAAGACACCATAAATCAAACAGCATAGAGTTTAGAACATCAAAAACTCAGAAATTTTCATCTATTATTAATTATGATAAAAAATTCTATCTCAGAATATTTTACACAGCAACTGTTGCCAAGAAAATCTACATCTTCCTGAACTGAGGAAAGTTAGAAATAAGAAATAAGGCTCTAAACTTGCAAGGAAGTTGGATAGCCATTAATAAAATATCCCAATGCCTTTGTACATTTTTCTTTCAATTAAAAAGCCACATTTTAAAAAGAAGAAAATTAATGATTTCAATGGCATTTAAATATTTAATGGAATGACAATTAGAATAGCTACCGATAATGTGGGAACCTAATGTTAGTTTCTAATAAACATATTTTTACCATCAAGTTATGACTTTTTTCATCTATGTTATATGGAAGTGCACCTATAATAGAATAAAAAACTTCAGAAAAAATTAATATTATAGACTTTATTCTGAATTGGTGATGAAAGACCTTCACCAGCTTCTCCATTAACCTTTTTATTAACCTTTTACAAACACTTCTTATTAGCCAACATAGGCAATAGCAGAGTAGGCTTCTTCACACTACCTCCAATGGTCTTTGAGGAGCTAATTAGCAGAGTGAGGCACAGTTAGACTTTCCTTTATCTGCATCCAATCCACATCAGCAGACTTTCTGTCCACTAAACATCTGTATTCCAATTAACATCATAACCTCGTCTTTCCTGTATCCACATCTGTAACAGAGATTCTTTTGGTTCTGGAATGATGCGAAAGTATAGATCAAGGCTAATCTCAAAAGTCCAGGAAGATCATTCAACCTTTGCTTTGGCTAAAAAACCTAGACAGAATTGAGTTTTCTTATGTGTTACAGATTTAAGAGTTTAGAAAAGAAATACATGTACAGATTTTTTTAAATGTAGAAATATATGTTTGTTGCATTATAATTGGGTTTGCCAAGAATTCAATGAATGCAAATTTTCTGGAAACAAAAAAGGGCGCCAGGGATTCTAGATGCAATAAGTTCATAATAGATGGTTGCTAATTAAAGGATAAAATCTTAGTACCCCTACTCAGAGCGCAGATGACCAGGAGCCCTTTGAATCTAGAGCTACTCTGGGCTGACCACACAGTCTTGGAAAAATCACTGCATTTTCTGAATCCTTAGTTTCCTCATCTATAATCAGTGATATTAATAAAAATTTAGCTTAATTTTTCAGAGTGTCAATTACTTACATGTCATTGTAAAATTGGGATAATATTTACTTCATAGGATTGTTGCAAGAATTAATGAATAGTGTCTAATATAGTGCAGGAAGGTATTAGACATTCAATAACCTATAGTTCTATTAAAATTCTTACAAATAGTCTTAAAGTATTTAAATTGTTAATACCACATTTATAATATATTTCTCATACTTTATAGGTCACTATACTTTTTTAAATTGCTGTCTAAAAATCTTATCATGGAAAAATAATGATATAAAAAAGAATATTGTCTTCCTATAAATTAGTGGAATGATATTAAAAAATAAATTTTACTAAGCAAAAAATAATTGTGGTAGACAAGTGAAACTGTATAACCACTTAATAATAGCATAAAGCATGTTCATTCAACAGTGTATTATTATCAATTCTAATGAACATCCATATCAGTATATAAAAAAATTAATATAGTAGTTTATCCATATTGTGGAACTCATTAAAAAGCTGGAGAAACCTATTCTAACTTTACCAGATAGATTATGTAGACTGTTCAACAGTAAGTTTGATATTATTGGTACAATGTGAAACAAATATATGAAATAATCTGTTAAAATTGAGAGGGGGAAATACAGACAATAATAAAATGTACAAAAAAGGAGGATGTTCTGGAAATATTTTTTAAGTTATGCCACACTGAATACTCAAACTTTACAAAAATGAAGGAACACATACATAGGCGTATTGAATGCAAGTCTTGGATTCATGTGATCTCAACAGACACAGCAAAAAGGATCACAGAACAAGATGGACTTTTGTAAAACACCTGATAAATAATGTTTCATCTTACCATGTTTATGAGTAATATTGTATATCTGTATGTTTGTATGTGTATACCTATATATAATCTGTCGTTGGCAGAAATTTTAATTTTACCTCAATATGATGTACAGGTAAAAATTTAGCCAGGTCTACAAAGAACTGGTTTGGGGGAAATTTATTATTTTCGAGTGTTGTCACAGCTAAGAGCTAAGCAGTTGGTCTAACATTATCCTCAAGACTGCATAACCCTTACCCTCATGATAAGTATATTTATGTCCATTATCTTATTTACCCCTTATTTACCTATATACCCCTTTGAGGGATGTAGGGTAATCATCAGGATTGCTGGCTATTTGTAGTGCTACTGTACTGGGTGCTCTTCTTAGCACTTTACATACATTAACTCATTTTCTCCCAGTACTTCCATGTGGTAAGTACTCCTATTTTCCCTTATACACATGAGGAAATCAAGGCAAAGAGAGGTTATAAAATTTGCCTAGTGAGAACAGAGTGAACAGAGAAGCTGGGATTCAACCCAGGCAGCATGGATGTAGTTTATACTGTTAACCCCTACCTAGACTTGCAGAAGGAGGAACTCAATTTCTTTCCCTTTCTCATGGTAACCAAATTTAAAATAAGATGACAAATAAATCACAATGACAATTCATCACATGTGAATTGTGATCTTGAAGTTCCATTGCGAGTTGGTGAACACAATTTCTTTCTCATATGAAAATCTCTTTGGAAACCAAATTTAGGTAATAAAAATGCTTGCCTAGTGAATATAGAATGAGAGTAAATTTGAGCTGAGTGTCTGGAGAGTGCCTGATCCACCATGGCCACTGCGGGAAATCTGTTCTCCAGGCCAGCATTTCCTCGGTTGTGTGTTAGTGCACTCACTTTCTTTCATAGTGGAGAAAACACTTGGGTACATTCTACGCACCCCTGCTTAATAATAGTGCTTGATGGTCAATGGAAGTTTCTTGGTGACATTGTTTCCTGACACAATGTTCACTATCACAACTCATCTCCCATTAGTCCCATTAAGAATTGAAGTTGTCTTTGGGGCACCACAGTTCCTTACAGGAATATAGAAGCTACGGTGGCCTGCTTGGTAGCTCCCTGTGGCCCTGCACTCTAGTTCCACCAACATAATTCATATCTGGCCACCATCATCTCTCACCTGGATAGCTGCATGCAGGTACCAGCTCAGGGGTGGCAGACTGGTGACCAGCAGGTCAAATCCGGCTGGAAGGAGTGTTTTGTTTGGGAACTAATGTTGACAGCTTAGCAAAAATGGAATGTGCTGCCTTTGTTTAGAAATAGATTTCCATAAAATGTCAGATGTTCAGTTGTCTTGAAATGTTGCAAATTTGGAGTACCTGGGAACATTGGACCTGTGTTTTTTTCATGACAAAAATTAGCTGGAACTAGAACTCCAAGTAAGGCAGAGCATACTTTGTCCTACATGACTCTGGGAGCAAGTTCTGGCCACATTCTAGTGCACGACCATATTACTGACTTGGTAGCTGCTTCCTTTAGATGAATATGAGTTCCCTCCTTTGCCACGGGCCCTTTCTGGGCTCTTGTGTTCATTGACATTACCTTCTCTGTGATTTGACTTTGCAGCACTTATTCAAAATGATTCCCTCGCCTTCAGTTTCATCTCCCCAAAATCCATCCTCCTCTCTCCTCACTTCAACCAGTATTAACTTAATAACTAAAAAAAAAAAAATCATGTTATCATCTGCTTGAAGTCCTTTAAAATTTCCTCACTATCAAGAAAAGGAAATTCCAAGAAATTCCACTATCAAGAAAAGGAACTTCCAAGAAAATAGTAGCAGTATTCACCAGGCCTAAACTTCAGCCTCCTGAGTGTTCATGGAGTGACCGAGGAGTGCTGGGTTTCTTGCAAATGGAAACCAGAGGCTGGAGCTGTTTTATTGATTTCTAAAGAAAGGACGATTCCCAAATGTTGATGATTTGGAGCTATCCAGGCAGCAGAACCTTAAGTTACACTGGACCCATGCTCAGGATCTTGTCCCTGCCCGTGTTTACAGCCTCTTCTGTTTTTCTCTATCCATGACACGCAACAAGCTCTACAGCTTCATCTCCGGTTGATCCACCCATATGCTATGGGGCCAGCTCCCACTACAGCTTGAGTGCACTCTCAAAATCCATCCACAGATTTCTGGGTGCTCTCAGTTTATCTCTCCCTTGCTACCTCCACATTTCGATGGCCCCTCATTTTTTGCTCCCTCCAATTTCAGCTCTGCATTCAGTATGTCTTAGTGATACTGAACTTCCTCCCATTCAATACCCTATGCTTTATAATATACACTCAAAGGTTTTATGCTGTTCCCCATACCTAGAATTGTCTGATCATTCATTCAACAAATATCATTGCTCTTTCTGTCCCTCTATATCCCTGGCACTGTTACAGTGTCTGTATGTAACTCACTGAACAAAGACATAAAAATTCCTGCCCTCAGGGAGCTAGTATTTTAGTAGGAGAAGAGCGATAATAAGCAAAGTAAGCATGTTATTTAGTATATTAGAAAGTTATGCACACTGCAAAGAAAATAAAGCAAGATAAGGATGTAGAATATGCTGGGGAAGTAGCTTGCAAATTTAAATTAGATAGTTGGGGAAGGTTTCAATGTTAAGAGGACATCTGAGGAATAACATGAAGGAAATGAAGTGTGAGCCACGTAGGAAGAGCAATGTAGCCGAGGGGACAGCAAGGAGGTTGGAGGGGCTATAGGGAAATAAGAGAGCAGAAAATCAGTGGAAGATGAGGTCTTCTACTCGGAAGTAATGTGTTATGAGGCTGGAGGAGTGAGGGGCCATTATATGGGGCCTTAAAAATCCAAGTTATTTGGCTTTTATCCTAATCAAAATTTAAAAACATTGAAGAGTTTTGAGCAGGAAAATAACATGGTCGGGTTTATGTTTTTCGAAGATCACTTTGACTTTTTTGTTGAGAATAGCAGAGACCAGGCAGAAACCACGTGCAATGCTCCAGGAGAGAGGTGAAAGTGGCACATACCGAGCTGGCGGCGGTGGAGGTGGTGAGTAGTGAGATGCTGGACATGTTTTGTAGGAATTCTAAGGTATGAAAGGCAATCACCCCAAGGTTTTTCACCTGCACACATGGAGGGATGAAGTTGCCTCTAACTGTGATAAAGAGAGCAGATGAAAAATATTTAGAGGGAAGACAAGGAGTTCAGCCTGTGATGTTTTGACTTTGATAATAGATATAGTGAACAAGTATTTGGATATACACATTTAAATATCAGGGACAAATTTTAGACTGGGGATATTAATTTGGGAATTTGAAGAATATGGTATATAAATTCTTGGATTACACCACCAATGAAGAAAAAGCATGTTAGAGAAAAGAAGAGATTTAAGGAAGGAGTCGTGGGACACTCTACATTTCAGGGGTCAGTAGGAGGAGGAAACCAGCAAAGGAGAATAATGACTGATCATTGATTTAGGAGTAAAACTAAGGGCATGTGGATCATAGAAATCCAGAGTTTCTAGAAGGAGAGAGGAATCAAGAGGATCAAATACTCTGCTGCTAGGCCACATGATGGGAACTGATGGAAGCTTATTAGATTTCATGTTGTGAAGATTATAAACCAGTGGGAATTACCCAGTAGAGATAGAGAAACGGGTACTGTGAGAGCGGGGAGATTTCTTGGGGATCCCAGTGAATGAGAGACATGGGATGAAGAGCCTAAGTAGAGGGGCTAATCTCATGTAGGAGGCACTGAGTTTATTGTGGCTGTGGTTCTCAAAGTGTGGGCCCCAAACCTGCAGTATTGGCTACTTCGAAATTTATTAGAAAATTGTTAGAAATTGTTAGAAAATTCCTGGGCCTCACCCCAGACCTACAGAATCATACTCTCTGGGGTGCAGCCCAGCAATCTGTATTTTACAAAGTCCTTCAGGTGATTTTGATGCATGCTTAAATTTGAGAATCACCAAAACTAGGAAACTTTGCTTTATCTTTCAAGGTTTACCTCAAGGGGCACATAGTTATATGCTTCCTCTCTCACAGCAACAAATGTTTGTCAGGCTTAGAAATGGAGCTGAGCTTCATTTGTTTTTAAATGTACATCATATTAGGGGCAGAATAAGATTTTACAAAGCCTGAAGCTTATATAATTTGGAGGGATGGGGGCCTTCTTTAACAAGTAAAATGTATAATTACATATAAAAAATTTGGTATAATAGGGAATATTTATTTTGAATGAGAAAACATATCACAAAAAGGCATTTATTTACCAGTTTGTCTTTGATAATTTTGTTTAATAGACATATTACAATTTTTATGATAAATTTATCAATGCCAGTATTTTGTATCATTGCAGAAAAAATTTCTATATTTTTCTGATGTATCTATATGATCCATAGCACATCATTAACTGGACTAGCAAATATCCAAGAGTCTACTCTACTTCTGTCCAAAATTACCTTTTTCTTGAGGAGTTATTGCCCTTGAAATGATTTAAAAATTTTGTTAAAATTTTCTTTTTTATATTAGAACATTTTCTAGTGATTTTATTAGTTATATCTATCACTTTTAGTTCATAGCTCATTAATTATTGCATCTTAATAATCTCTAAGTTCAGGAGAAAGAAGGTATACTTCATGTACATCCTAATTAGAAGTCTGTAATTTCTCACTTATTTTACTGAAATGTTGCAAAATGCCTTTTTGAATTACAGTTAAAATTTTGTATTCAAGCTTTGTAAACTTCTTAAATTATAATTTTGCAAACTATTTCATATTTGGCACTCTCTTTAAAATTTTCTGAATATATTATAGAGCCCCTAAAATGTCATTTTACCCATTGTCGCAAAGGTTGAATGGCTTTATCAGGGGCAGACCATCTCTTCACACTTAAGAAAAACTCAAATTGACATGTATGGTTAGAATTAGCACACTATGAGAAGAACCCAACAGAAAACATAACTGCTACAAAATACCAAAGTGGTCAGTATCTTAAGTGTTATCGAGGTATTGTTTTCTCCAATGAGATTATCTTTGTCCACAATATTGGGTGAGCCACACAAGGAGGCTCTCAGAAGTGCAAGGGCTGCCCAGAGAGTACCCTGTCATGTGATATGAAAAATTATGAAAATCACGGCTGGATACTTTCCAGGACAGCCCTCGTGTTCCTGGACCCTCCCTATGCCAGGATGGCTAGCAGTGACTTAGATACACGGAAGTGCTTGTGGACCTTACAAACCTAATCCACTCTCTTCAACCAACACAAATTCCCATTTGTCAGATTCTCCAAATTTCTGAAATCACTCCAAAGTCACTCAAAGAATGGGGAAATGTACGCAGGATGCAGTCGTAAGAGAAAAATATAGTAGTCTTAAACAATTGCTGCTAAAATAGCATAACTTGGCAATTTTTACATGTAACAAAGTGAACGCATTAGCAGGGCCCCTCTCAAGGCCCTGGAGGGTCCTGTGTAAGTGAGAGGTCATGAAATTTAAGCTTCATTAGTGTCAAGGTAATTCTGCCTCTCTACTTGTCAAGTGTACTTTTCTTTCTTTTATGTTCCTTTGGACAGAACTCTCTATGATAAGTGATAATTTTTCTAACATCCATATTCATTTACCTGTGATTAGACCCACACCCTCATCATCCTGCATCTTGTATTACCTTTGAATGTTTAGCAGAAGTGCAGTTAGATAATCAGAGCTGACATTCTTCACACTCCTCTTGCTTGCTATGTAGACTTATAAACAATCTTTGGGATGCTTTCACTTTGGCAGTGGAGAAAGGATATTAGATGGATATGAATGAATCTAACACAGCAGCTCTTATGCTTGAGAAGGGGTTAAAAAATGCTATTCTGACATATTGGCTATTTAAGTTAAAGACACTTGAAAAGCAGCAGATGCAAAAAGATCACTTTGACCTTTGTGCTGTTTCTTAAATGAAACAGATGAAATTCCCATGTGAAAGACGCCCTCCGTATACCAAAAAGATGCAACATTCTTATCCTCAAGGACATGAAGTCAAAACCGAGAGCATTCTATACAGATCTTATTAAAAACAACTCTTATCTTTTAACCCTCCCCACATAACTTGGTTGTTTCTTCATAACAATTATTTGTCCAATTCTGTATATAGGTAACTGACTCTGTTTCTTTGAGCTTTCATTTTCTTATGAGGGCCTCTGTGTCATGTGAAACTTGTATTATGCTTTTCTCCTGTTAATCTATGTTATGCCAATTTAATTCTTGGACCCAGCTGGGAGGCTCAGAGGATGGAAGTGGAGTTTTTTCACTTCTACACCTAGATGGCAGGACCAACCACCACCAGAGGAGGAATTTTGCAATGCTGATAGTTTCATGGTGTGTACACAAGGTACCAAGAGAAGCAACAGTACTGTTTATGGGCTGCAGATTGTCACTGTAATGAGAGTAGAGCCAACCAAATTGGGTGTAGAATGGCAGAGATGTTCTAGGCTAGGGATGGGCTTTATCATAAATGTCTGTAAAACTTCCACTCAGCGCTATGCTCATGCTGTGGTTGAATATCTTGCAGTCAACGTTTTACCTTAAAAACGTACAACCTATATTGATGTTCGTTGTTACTATCTTTTTCCTATTAACCTAAGAGAGTCCGCAACCCATAAAGGGTGCCCTAGAACTGGAAAAATGTACTGCATGTTCTACTATGGCATTTGTCACAATATACTGTGAGTAATGTGCTTCCTCTGTGCACCTCGGTCTAAGCTACGAACTCTCTGAGGACAGGAAACGTGTTTCATTGATCTTTGTGTTCTTCTCACCACTGCTTCTTCACTCTACCCTCACCCAATTCCTTCAGCTTTGGCTTATACGGTTGTTCCTTCTTGAAATTTGTTTAACAAATGAATCAACAATAAATAAGTGATTGAATCTTAGTGATTGAATCTTAGTTCCTCCTGAAAAGATTTTTACTTATAGTTAATCTCATCCATTCTGTGCTTATTATTTTAGTTAGGTGATTATATTGGAAAACTGTAGCCTGATAACAAATACTTACAAATTTAAGTTATCAGTTTTTATACATCAAAGTTTTAGAACCCCTTTTGCCTCTTCTCATTTGTAATTCCTATAAACTAGGTAGGAAAGAGAAAAAGGAAGTCTCAGTGAGGCAAATACTAGCTTTTGCTTCCCATGTAAGGAGATGATGGTACTGACTATTGGATGCAGATATTTTATTAGTCAATGGTTTTGTGAACTGGAGCAAATCTATTTACTTTCTTAATTTGCTTCTACCAGTGCCTATAGGTGCAAAAGGTGGGTGACTTGGCAGGAGGTGTCATCTCTGACCATGGAACAGAATCAGGATGGGAAAGAGGGGCCCAGGGAAGCAGGTTGTGAATAAACTACAGGTATCCAAACCAGTCTAGCCAGCAAAAATTAAAAATAAACATGGCATTTGAGGACCTAAATCAAATTTGATCTCTATTTTCATAGTATCTCTAACCCATTGAGGTTCCATGAGGACAGGCACATTTCTGGTCATGTTCCATGTTGTAGAGTTGCAGATGAAGGCAAACACCTATCATATGCAATGCAAGCACAAAGCAAGCTTTATCAAGAAGACTTAAAGGCAAATGATTGGCTGAATGATCTGTGAAAACCTCACGCTCTCAGCATTTTACCAAGGAGATACAGAGACTACATCACAGCTGATGCATCACAGAATGGGGTCCAGAGAGATTCCAAAATCTTGCTGCTCTACTTTCAGAGAATGAGGGGCAATGAGGGGCTTCGTGGGCATGAGGGCAGCTTGGGAAGGGTGTGCAGAGGGAAAGCAGTTGAGCTTGGGTGCCAGGTACCCAGAAAAGGCACATATCAGTGTGATATCCTCGAATCCTTCATTCATGTGAGGCAGGGGTACTGGGTCATCTGGGCAGTAAGCAAGGTAGTCTTAGGCCATTGCCAATCACAGGATGAACACTCATAGGAAGGACTTGAAAAAAATACCTAATTGAAAATTACTATTGTTAAAGTCCACTACAAAGTTTTCATAAGCATGAAATGAGATATTGAAAGACATAAAACACAAAATGTGGGTGATTAGGAAGAACAGTATCAGAACAGCAAACAGGAAAATGAGGAGTCACAGTGAGATATAAAACAAAACATGGCGAATAAGTGGAGAGAAAACATGTGAGAGTTAAAAACAAAGTCAAAGTTTGGCCTGAAGCAGAAGTGAGGCTTATAAAGTTAGCTTCAAAGCATGGTTAGAATGAAAAAGAAATTACAGCAGACAGAAGACATGTTAATGAAGCTGAAACAATATTGAAAAACAGCCCATTATCATTACCTGGATTAAAAGGGAAGTCAAGATTAATACCTCAGACATCACTAGAACAGAGTAAGAACCAGGCTCATCCACAAGCTCTCACCTTCCTCCCACTCTCTCCATCTTCCCTAGGAAGACTGAGAAAAAGAGGTTGAAGAAAATTAACTAGAAAAAACTTTGGCTGTAATTATGCATTTTGGTAATTACAGTGAAATGAGTAAGAGAGATACAGCTTAGAGTATGGGATAAAATGTGTGTAAAATCTCAAGAAAGTACTCAAACACTTTTATTTTTTTTATTTCAGCATATTACAGGGGGTATAAGTGTTTAAGTTACATATATTGCATTTGTTCCACCCAAGTCAGAGCTTCAAGTGTGTCCATTCCCCAGATGGTGCACACTGCACCCATTAGGTGTGAATATACCCATCCCATCCTTTCTTCAAACACTTTCAGAAAATTCAGAAAATATACAGTAAATAGGTAAATGGTAGAGAGTAGGGAAGAACTTGCAACAAAAAAGGATGTAATATTTATTTATCCTTTTTCTAGAAGGAAGAGGAAAAGGCCAAGTATTTAACATTCTTTTACCAAAATAAGAATGATTAATCTTTATTCCTTTGCCTGCTCTTTTTTTTTTCTGGCAAATCTTTCAAATATTTTGTAATAGTTCTAAAGAACTGAGATTACACTTTCTTCAAATAACTATATTCAGCAAATGCAAATTGCTATTTGCTCCTAGTACAGTCAAACTTAAATCTTCCCTCACTAGAGATCTCATTGGACAAACATAAATTTCACTAGGAAAGATAATACTCCCAGCAGGAGGAGCGACAACGGAACCAGAACGAAGCAGATGAACTGTCCCAACTAAGCCCAGCACAGATCAACTGATTCCTAACTCACCTGCAGACAAGGAGCTGAGTCCTGCCCCGATTGCCACAATGCAGCAGAGCCCAGCGTGGATAGCGTGAGCCCAGCCTCTAGACGTGTGAGCTAAATCAGTGCATTGTGGTCTGTCCATTAAGATATTTTTGATTGACGCACAGCATTATTGTGGCCTGACTTAACTGATACAATATTATTTCCAGTATTTTTATCAATTTACACTCCCACCAGCAATGTATGAATGTTCTTATAAGAAATAAGAAAAACCAAAGTGTTTTTCCCACTCTCACACCACTCACTACAGAATACAATACTTCACTTCTGGTCACCAAAATTTCTCCCCACCGACAGTCAGTTCTCCAGGGACACCAACTGGGCGTCCTCTAATTTAATTCGATTTTGACACTTTCTACTTGGAGTTAGAGTCATATTTGACACGAGAAGGGCTCAGTCCCACCAGCACTTCAGATACCTGTCACAAGTAGTAAGTTGTCACTTATACTTCTGACCTATCAGCTATAAATCAGAGTTTCGGCTATCCCCTCCGAGGGTTTGATTAATTTGCTAGGATGGCTCACAGAACTCAGGGAAACATTTACTTACATTTATCAGTTTATTATAAAGGATATCACAAAGAATACATGAACAGCCAGATGAAGAGATGGATAGGACATGGTATTGGGAGTGGAGAGAGAGGAGCATCAGTGCCCTCTAGGACACACACATGTTCCACTGTCCGGAAACTCATCCAAACTCTGTCCTTTTGGGTTTTTCTAGAAGCTTCATTACTTAGGCATGATTGACTGCATCATCAGCCATTGGTGATCAACTCAACCTTGAGCCCCTTCCCTCTCCTCTCCTCAGAGGTCAGGGGGTGGGGCTGAAAGTTCCAACCCTCTAATCACATGGTTGTGTCCCCTGGCAACCAGCCCCCACCCTGAGGCTATCCAGGAGTCCACCAACAGTTGCCTTCTTAGAGCAGAAGATGCTCGTAATACCCAGGAAATTTCAGGGGATTTAGGGACACTGTGTCAGACACTTCTATCACTTAGGAAATTACAAAGGTCTTATCTTAGGAGTTCTGTTTCAGGAGGTGGGGCCAAAGACCAAATATTAAAACAAAAGATTCTCCTAGTATTCCTGTGAAACCAAGGACAGAGACCAAATATAATATATCTTATTATATCACAACATTCAGTTTGGTTTGACCTAAATTCTTGCCAACATTGTCACTATCAGCCTGCTTAATTTTAGGCACTTTGGCTCTGTACTATATTTTATTTTGGTTTTAATTTCCATTTTCCTGAAACTAGTGAGTACCTTTTCATACCTTTACGGCTATTTAACATCTTCTTTTGTGAAGCACTGTTCAAGCCTCTTACCCATTTATCTGTTGGGTTTTTTTGTCTTATTGATTTGTGGAAATTCTTCATATATTCTAGACCTAAGTCTGTTGTAAGTTATATGTGTTATAAATCACTTTTCCCAGTGTGTGATTTCGTTCTTTATTAGTGTCTTTCTGTGACTGAAAGTTCTATTATAGTCTAATTTAATAATCTTTTCCTTTGTGGTTAGGAACTTCGTGTGTACCCTGTTTGAGAATTATTTTCCCACAATCAGAGAATAAAATACTTTTCCATGTACCTTCAAGAAAATTTATTAATTTCCCTTCATATTTAGATCTATAATCTTCTTGGATTTGATTTTTGCAGATAACTTGAGTAGGAATGATGGTCAGTATTTTTTATCTCAGTCACATTTTTTTCTCTTTCTCTCACCACTCTGCCCTTTTGTTACCTTTTTCATAAATTAATAGTTCACAATGCATGTCTCTAATCTATTCCATTGGTCTGTCTATTCTTGCAAGAATACCACATTGTCTTAATTATTATAGCTTGAAATTGACATCTAGTAGTGCAAGTTTTCCTAGTGCTTTTCTTTTTCAATAGTGTCTAATTAATCTTGATTCTTTCAATTTACATGCATGTGAGAACCAACTTGTCAAACCACACACACACAAACTTCTTGAGATTTTTAATGGGATTGCATTAAATTTATAGATCAATTGAGTCTTCCAGTCCATCAATATTTATTTAAGTTTTTTTAATTTTTCTCAACAGTATTTTGTGAAATTCTGCATAAGAATTTTACACATCTTTTGTTAGATTTATTCTTAGATATTTTCTTTGAAGATTTTATTGTAAAAGTCATTTTTTACAAAACATCATTTTCTGACTACCTTCAGTTCAGCAATCTTATTAAGCTAAAATATTATTTCTAAAAAATTATCTGTAGATTCTTTTGAATTTTATATATATTCAGTCATTCCATCTGAAAAATAAGAAAATAATTTTCTTCTATTACAGTCTGTATATATATATTTTTTATGTCTTACTGCATGGCATAAGAAAGGGCAATAAGTAGATATCTTTATCTTTTTCTCAGTTTCAGAGGGAAAGTATTCAAAATGTCAATCATGCAGAATTGCCCATTCTCAGAGCGAAAATTTTCACCAAATATCAAGTGTTACATCTGCTCCAAGTGTTTTGTAGATATTTTTTATCAGGTTAAGAAAAAAACTTTTATTTTGCAAGAGTTTTCCCATGGAAGGGTATTGTATATCTTTTATTAATATGGTGAAATATTGGATTTCTAACGTTAAATGAAATTTTCCTTCATGAAATAAATCCTTTGTCAAGTTTTATTTTTCTCTTTTCACATTATTATATTTGTATGCTAGTATTTGTTTAGTACTGTTTCATTTATGTTCATGAGTGATATTGGACTGAAGTGTTTCTTAAAATATTCTCATCAGATTTTTGATATCAAGTTTATATTGGCCTCATACAACAAATTGCGAGTGTTTCCACTTTTTCTATCCACTGAGAGTTTGGGTACATTTGACATCATTCCTTCCTTAAACATTTGGCAGAATTCACAGGTGATTCCATTAGGGTCTGGAATTTTCCTTGTGGTCAGTTTTACACTATGGATTCAATTTTCTTAATAGTTATAGGAATGTTCACTTTTTTCTGTTTCTTCCTGTATACTTACTTTTTAGATATGTATCTTTCAAACTGCACCTTTAAAAATTCAACCTGCTTTCTAACTGGAATATTTAGTTCATTTACATTTAATTTAAATATTTATATTTTCGCTTTCTGTTTGTCTTACCTGTTCCAATTTTTTTTTTCACTTTCCTTGCTTGCCTGCATTTGGAATGATTGTAAATCTTTATTATTCTTTTCTTCCCTTCTCATTTTACATTGGAAGTTATGTACTGTTAGTATTTTTTATGGTTATCCTGTTATTAAGTGCATCTTTTTCATATCAAAATATATTGTTATATGATACTTTTAATTTCTTCCCAGACAACACAAAAATGTTAAATATCTTAAGTCTTTCTATTCTTTTTTGACTTACATGACATTGTTGTCACTTTTCAAAAATTCTGTGTATATCAATCTGCCTAGGAAATTATTATTGTTTATTTTACAGTTCATATCCATTTTATTTACCTTTACTCTTTTTGTTGCATTTTAGTTTTTCTTCATCTTCAGATTTCCTCTTGGAATCATTTCCTTTTTGTCTAAAGATATGCTTTAGTGTCATTCTTCTGGTGCCAAATGCTTTTAGATTTATTTCTTTGAAAATATATTTATTTTACCTTTATTCTTAAGGTATATTTTTGCTCACTATAAAATTTTAGGATGAAGGGATATTTTTTCTGGCTTTTAAAGATACTATTACATTCCTTTCTGGCTTTGTTTCTGTTGAGAAGGCAGCAGTCAGTTTAAATATTGTTATTTTGACAATAATCTTTTTTACTCATTTTACCAAATTTTAAGATTTTTTTTAAACTTTGATGTACCTGAAAGTGCTTTTCTTTGTATGTCTTGCTAAAGGTTCATAGTGCTTCCTAAATCTGTGGCGTGATGTCACACATCAGTTTTGTATCAGCCACTAAGTCTTCAAAGTATGCTGTTCTTTCTCATCTCAAAACTTGCTCTTCCACCAATGTTTCCCTTCTGAGTAAATAACACCAGTTGAAAACAACCTTGACATGTCTCCTTCACACATCGTATCCAATCTATCAGAAGCCATGTCAGGATTATTTTAAAAATACGTTGGAGCTAGATTACCTTTAACTACTTAACACAGGGGAGGGCCTTTTCATATTGGAAGGCTGCATTAATCTAGCTGTAATCAAATAAGACCACGTTCAAGAAACTTCTATTAGATATACTTAAAAAGTCCATTGTTTTGTAAAAATAGCTACTATGTATTTAATCATTTCAAAACATGAAAACTATTTGTTAATTTTAAAGTTAACTAACCTTTTAATGACTTTGTGGCTGCTTTTGTTGGAAAGCCTTTGACTATTTGGTTGCAGCATGGAGGTCTGCAGTTTCAGTTGATCCTCTAGATGGGTATCAGTCATTTGTATCCTTATAAGACATCTTGATTTGGGTTAGGTAGGACAATGTGGATTCACATCAATAAGTGCTTGAAAATAAGAAAGCATTTTCAGGCATGTTGCCGCAGCTGTGTGTGTGTATTCTACTGCATTTTTTTATCTTTCAGTTGGATCTTCCTTAGCATCAAACGATGACTTTAAAATGTCATCTACTGAGAGCTCAATCAATTCCATCTGCAGTTCTTTAGGTGCCTTGGTGATATCAACTAGGTGAGGCTAAAATGCTAATTTGAGTGTGAAATCATGATTCTCAAAGTCAGTGAACCTTTCATTGTATTCTCCAATTAATAGGTCTATAATAGGTCTGTATTCTTCAAATGATTCGCATATATCATCCTGGTCATTAATGACCTTTGCTAACTGGGGAAACTGTTCATCTGAAATTTTCTTTTAAAGAAGAGGTGTTTTGAAAAACAACAGCGTTTTTCAAAATACTTGGGTTTTTTGCCACATATCATATATAGACTTAGTTTCACCTTGGAAAGAAACATTCATTTTGATTTGATGTGATATCACACAGAAATGCTGCATTCCTATAGAAATCTTCTTTTAATGGTTCACATTGCTAACTTTTTTCTTCATAAAATTTAACTGTTGTTCTTGCAGAGATAAAATTTTGGCTAGCAGGTGTTAGCCAACACACTTCAGAATGATAGGGCAAATCCACACTGAGTATCTCATCCTTCAACTTTGGCATATTATGAAATTGACAATGCCCTGCTGCATTTGCATGAATATAGTTAACAATACTTATAACTTGTTGCAAAGTGTCAATATAGTAGCTTTAGCACAGAGATTTTGCTGATGCAAAATACATTGAAAAGAAATGAGAGTATCTGGACCTGTTAATATCTTTTTTATCTGTGCAATAAAAACCCTTCATGTTTTCCTGTCATGGAAGGTGCACTGTCTGCACATACACTCACTGAATTTACCAAATTCAGTCCAACTGCACGCCATTTATCTTGAAAGTTGTTGAAGATATCTATTTCTCATGTTGTGTTTGCAAGAGTGCCCAAAGCACCCTTCCTAGCAAAGAAAATCTTCTGTTATGACCCGAATGAAGTATAAAACCTGTGCCAAATCAGTAGTATCAGTTGATTCATCCAAAGCAATTAAATAATATATATCTTCCTTTTGAAATATTGCATGAAGTTGTTTTGTTAAGTTGAAGGCTAATTCATCTGCTAATTAGTTATGCTTCTCCTTGAAAGAGGGAGTTGTTCGTACTTTGGAACATTACCAGGGATCTTAGCATCCTACAACTTTAACGGTGCATTGTTTCACAGTTTCTATATCACTGAATGGCTTCCCATTTTCCCCAAATATATAAGCTGCTTCAGTGGTATTATTTCCATGTCTTATTGCTACGTCGAAGAATTGTCTTTGTTTTTGCTTTTCATTTTTTTAATTTCTGCAATACAGCCTTTTGTGCCTCTTCCTCTGATTTAAATATTTGTGGTCCTTAGGAGTGTTATAATGCTGATAAGCATTAAATTTCTTTAACGTTGATAT